>BPLR01001891.1:0-91111 GCA_021605095.1 Caerostris extrusa
TATTGCCAAACATATTATAATAATAATGGTATTAACGCACAAAAGAATATCGAACGTAAAAATAGCATCAGCAAACGTTGTTTTTAGCCATATACATAAATACTTCTATAAAATATTTTTTAGTTAAATAAAAAACTAACTTGTTATAAGTGTGTGGTGGAAAGGATTGAAAGTGAATGTAGATGACAGTGTATAAAATGATAATGTCTTATTTATATCCTTTGCTTTATTAGCTCAATAAATATATTTAAATATATTATAGCGGTCAAAGTTATGGCGTATCAAAATATTATTCTTATTTACCAATAATATGGGTACTGCGGGTACAACAATATCAACGCCTAAGTGGAGTGATGCCAGTCCGCCTTATCAACGCAAACAAACGAATATTACCACGCGTAACATGCCATGGCAAAGGTCCGCAGGTGCGCGCAAATCTGCCAGTCAGACACGTTTGGCCCTTGCATCTGGCTGGAAATTGAATACGCCTGGTTCACCGGGCATTGCGCGATTCGTGGCATTTTCGGCCCGGTAGCTGCCATCGCCGGTGCTTTTCGATACGCTCTTTTCATCATTCTTTAATGACTGTCGCCCATTGCAGCCACGGGTTCACATGAATCAAATAACCATGATCCAACCTTGGCGCATTTGCACGCCTGGCGTCCACCACTCAAACCAGCCTCAGTCCGGCATCGCAACCGGGTCGACAGATTTGGGCGACAGCTGGCAACAACTGCTGTATCTGGAATTTGGAACGTCCACATTTACGTTAAAAATGCTTTTCACACATATTTGAATTGTGTGTATGTTAGAATGAGAAATATGGTCGATTTATGAGTCAGCAGAACTCGAAAATTTCCGAAACGCCGAAAGCGCCTATCGTCATTGTCTAACAGTTGTTCAGTGATGGAGCGCTTTTAAACATTTACGCCATAGTGACGATGATTTTAAGCAAAGGTGCCGTTGTGCCAATAGTTTGTCGTTATAAGTTTATGTTTTCGATAATCTAAAGCTGAATGGCCATTTCTTCGGAATCCCAGATTCAAGTCATAATGTTAAATTGCTGACAATATGACACCCGTATTAAAATGCAATAATAAATCATCTTTTATTTTTTTGTAACGAGTTGTTTTTGCTTAACTGAGGCTAACATGTTATTGCCGTGCAAAGAATAACTCGCCAAAACACAACTCAAATATTAACGCTTCATCGCAAATATAATGTATTCGTTCTCCTCTTTAACAATGATAAACATACGTATATTTATTTAACACGTTAATACTTTCTTATAAATTGTCTACCTTCGTCAAAACGTTGCGTAATATATAACAGGTAAGGTCGAAGCCGAAGAAGATGCGACTATGTTCACACGTGCTGCATTTATATAAGATCACTTACTAAAACAAAGTAAAATGAAGCTGACAAGACTTTCTTACCTTGTTTGCTAACACGTGCCGGGCGACTGGAGCCCGTGACTGTTATTGCCTCCAAAATATTTAAGGGACATCTGGTTTGCAGACCCACAATAAAATTTTTCATGGGCAAATGCAGCTGGAGTTAAGCAACAAACACTGCGACACGAGAATTTTTTATACATGGGATAAACGAAATAAAAAATGAAAATCATTAGCATTTATGCCAGCGCGATATTTGTTTCTCCACTCTTTCACTCAGCTTTTGCAAATCGATCTTACTTTGGGTATTTGCATCGTCGTAAATGGGTGCTGCAGGTTAGCGTCCGTTATGTTTGAGTATATAGATGTGCTAGGTCAATATCGTCGGAGTAAAACGATACCACAGGTGTAAGTTGATATATATATATATATATATAAAGAGAGAGAGAAATTTTCCAATTTGAGAGATCTGGCATATAGCAGTTGTTAGTGCTTTGGTTCAACTTTACACCTGCGAATCGTTTTTCCGAAAATGAAATTGACCTTAACACAATATAGAAAGAATATATATAAATATCTGTCATATATTCGCAAGAATGCTATTTTCAGATCAACAATACATGGAGGGACAGCCAAATACACAGTTTTTCATACTTTGCCATTTGTGCACATAATGCAAAACGCCAAAAGGGTTGTGGGTTAAGCCACCCTGGGTCTAGCAGCAAACAGCATTGTGACATCACATAATGGGTGGCGCTTTCTAGGAGATTTTCAGCTTGCTGCAGAACATGCTCCTTCAGTACCAGTATGTGAACCGAGCTCTGTCACGCTATTATTTGCATTTATTCTTCATTACTCTTTTTCAAAATGAAGACATGCAGTTTTATATTATAGCAATGTATCTATAGTGATCATTTAAAGTGAATCGAAGATTATAGTTCTGTTTTTGCTACCACTTCAGAATTTTCTTGTAAAAATACAATTTACTCAATTATTAATATTTGGATTATAGTAAAGACTCAGCCCTGAAACTAAACTATATTTGAAAACATTTTTCTTGCGTGTCACATTCATGCCGTGTCTGTTAGAATACCGAAGATTCTGCTTCATAGCATTGCAAGTCTATTCAGTATTCCTTAGATAAATATTACAGTCATCAGTACATTCTTGTCCATAACAGTGGGGATAAAATTAGAATCACACAGAAATATCTCTAAAATAAAATACAGGTTACCTGAAAGAAATAGGAAACCAGATGAGCAGGATAAAACACAACGAAGAGAGGTATAGCAGGAATGGCGGCAGTTGAAGCGGTAGCCCACAAGCTTAAAGCCCAGCGGCGTATAGCCATGGCACAAAGGAAGATTTCTGATGCGGTGGTTCTCACGGACTGGAGTATCCGAGTAATCTCGCTGTCTCCGTGGCTTAAGACGATGGTACGGCGACGCGTTGTCAGAGTTCCACGCGCGACGCCGAATGAGGACCGCAGCTGGCCGCCGCCACGCCAGACTCACCCGTTGCTGGCGCGACAGTTCAGCGCGCATCGTGCGGGCTGATAGGCACACAGGATTAGGCTCAACAGAAAGACGTGGAACACTCGTGTCGCTCGCAGATAACTCCGTGTATTGTGGACACCGCCAGTGCTCCAGCGGATTTATCTGTAGCGGCTTCTGCAGCCTGATGCCGCGACTTCATAGACAGATGGGCTGCCGCCCATCAATATTGAACGACACGCTGGCAGGGATGACAGCTTGGGGAGGCCTATTCTGCCTCTGCAACGACTACACCAGGAGACGATTTATAGGCTCAGATTTGTTTGATGTTATCTGGAATAACATGCACAGCTACGGGTGCTGGAAGCTTAAGGGCTGGTCGCCCAAACATTGCAGATCGAATGCCTTCACTGATAGGGTCACTGCAGGGATGGGTGCCAGCATGGCGTGGATCAAGACAGCATGTGGGATAAGGCTAAAGCCTGTGCCTCACAGGCTGAGTGGTTACCACCAAGATCAGCCACAGCTAATTTGAGCTCAGCGCTGCCTAGTTGTAGCAAGACCGTCCTTGAGACATGGCTCCGTATTAACTCATCATACTCAACTGTTATAATAAGCCTTTTGTCAGTTCTGCTTTGTTCCAGGAAATGGGCCTTTATACTATGCTCAAACATAGCAGCTCTTTTACTTCTGCTGTTTAATAAATAGACCCTGGCATGTCGTTCTGCTTGCTTCTGTGTTCTCGAAGTCTTGACTTATGGGACAGCGAGTCAGCCGGCACCAGTAATGATGCTCTGGCGAATTCTCTGTACCTCTACTGGCCTCTGTATCTGGGAAGGCATTGTCATTTGGGGCTTTGAGATAACATCCACTGAAAAGATCAATGCTGAAAAAGCTAAATATACCTGTCAAAGAAAAATATTTTTTACAGTCTTATGTGACTATTTTCATAAATAAGCTTGCTTCTGCCACAAAGAGAAAGTTTCCAGCTTCCTTCACAAAGAATAACATGAAAGTAAGAGCCCATTAAGCAGTCCATTGCTGTAGTAATATGTGCTCAGAATGCCAAAAACATTTGGTCATTTTTATCTCCTCACAATATTCTGAAATTTTCAAACGTTTAAATTTAGATGGTTAATTTGTATATTTGCTAAGCAGAGTAAACAAAATGAATAGTAATATATTCGCTTATTTATTTTTGTATATTTTAATAATAATAATTTCTATGCTCTATTAAACATGTGTGTATTACTCAATAGCTGCATTGAAAGTTGAACTTGAGTACTGCAGAGAACAGCTGTTGTTGTCTCCTCGTGGGGCCTCTTTGAGTACAGCTAAACAGGCCTCTGTGCCACTGGTTTCATAGCCCCAAAATGAAGGAAACTGATGTACGAGGAATGCTGCTCAGCATCGATCTCTGGCGGGCACATGTGGCTTGAGCTGTGGTCGGTCCACTTAAATCAGTATCCCGGTTCCAATACGACTGTATCTCTGCCTCAGCAAAACATTCATGTAGGCCCAGCTCCAGCCAGTAGCAGCACTGCCTCCTGGGTTCCCATCACTGTTGCGCCAAGTGGTAATGAGGATATTGGGAGGAACATAGTTTTATCAAAAATTAATTCATCCAAATGTAGATTTATTTATTATTAATAAAACTATATTCCTCAATATCCCTCATCACCATCTTCACTAACGCAACAGTCCCATGATAGACCAAGACAGTCTGCTACTGGCAGATTTCAAGATATGAGATGTTTTTCTTTTTATGGGGTAGGATTGTCAGATCTACGACCAATGGTCTACAGTCGTATTAGACCGGATATACGATTTAAAGTGGATTCCGAACCACAGCAAACATACATGGCACCGCCGGGAGTCGATCTTGCTGCATCGAGCGCCACAGCCCTAGTCACTCGGCCATCAGATCTATATTCCACAATCTATTGAGGAAAAATCCCTCCCATTTGCTGAACCATGTTTTTAGGATATAGCATAAAATTCAATGTAGCGCAAATTACCTGTTTAGCTGTATAAAGTTTCATTACGGGAGATAACAAACGGAGTAACAACTGTTCATCTGCAGTACTAACTCCAAGTTCAACTTTTCCAATCAAGATTGCAGCCTATTTGAAAATTAATACACACATGTTTAATAAACATAAATTATTATTATTAAAAATTATACAAAAATAAATAAAAGCGAATATATTACTATTCATTTTTGTTTACTTTATAATTAAGTTTCTGTAGCAAATATACAAATTAATATTATCTAAATTTAAACGTTTGAAATTAGAATGTGAGAATAAAAAAATATTAAATGTTTTTATTTGACGGCATTCTAATTTTAAATATTACTTGCAAACTTAATGGACAAATTATTAGATATACTTTTCATGTTATTCTTGTGAAGAATGACTTTCTCTTTTATTGTAAGAAACAAGCTATTTATGGAAAATAATCACATAAGTTTAATCAAAAATATTTTTTTCTTGATAGATTGATATTTAGAAAAGTACCAAAGCTTTTGCTTTTTTTCACTCAACATTGATGCTTTTTCGACAAAAAAACAAGATGTTATCTCAAAATTTAAATGACAATAACCTTCCCAAGATCATTTACTAAAATTGAGAATTAAGAAATTGCAAAATTTTCCATAGGAGCATGAAAGTGTGCCAAGTAACCTGAATACTTATTGTACACTCATGTCCATAAATTAAGGATAATGAAGTTCAGGCAAAAAAAAGAGACAGAAGCAAAACAAATTTGACTTATTTGTAAAGTCTATTTATTAAACAAAAGGTAAAGAGCAAAAAAAAGATGCTATATGTTTGACATAATTAATAAAAATTGCGATTTTTACTCCCTGGAGCAAATTTGAAAAAAGAACCTATTTACAAAAACAGTATAACATGGTTAGTATGATGGTTAATACGGAGTATGTCTCCAGGACGATTCAATACAGGCCTTACAACGCCTAGGCATGCTGAGTATCAAATTATCAATCTGATCTTGGGGAATATTACACCACTCATCAAGCAATGCCCTCCGAAGTTCCGGTTGACAGGTGGGAGGGGGTTGACGGGCTGCAATTCGTCGGCCAAGCATATCCCACACATGCTCTATTGATTCAAGTCCGGTGAGTATGCTGGCCAATCCATACGGGTGATATCCTCCGATTGAAGGCATTCGTCTACAATGTTTGCACGGTGAGGACGGGCGTTGTCATCCATAAACAGAAATTCAGCACCCATGGCGCTCTTAAACAAACGTACATGTTGTTCCAGAATGACATCCCGATAGATGTGGCCTATCATCGTTACACCTGAACATGCAGGTCAGTTCTGGAACCAAGAATAATTCCTCCCCAAACGAGCCATCCTGCACCACCGTAACGATGTCGTTCAATGGTGTTCTCTTGGTGGTAACGGGTATCTGGCGCTCTCCATATGAAAGTCCGGCGAGAATCAGACTGCAAACCAAACCTGGACTCGTCGGAAAACATCACACAAGACCACTGTTGCGTTGTCCACAATGCATGCTCTACCCAGGTTAATCGCAGGCGACAGTGAGTTGCGGTAAGTGGAACACATCTGACAGGCCTACGATCATATAAACCAATGTGCCCTAAACGTCTGTACACGGTCTGCCTTGAAACTGTCGTACCGGTAGCTGAAGAGAGCTGACGAGACAGGTCTGAAGCTGTGCTCCGTCTGTTTCTTTTGGCAGTAACTGCTAAATACCGGTCCTCATTCGGCGTCGTAACTCGGAGGACTCCCTGTGCTGTAACATCTACTCACATTACCATCATCTTGAATCTTTGCCAAAGCCTGGAGATGACACTCTGGGCGATTCCAAGTTCCTCGGATACTTCCAGCTGGGTACGTCCACATTCCAGTCGTCCGATAATTCTACCACGTAAAAATCATCCAAATGCTTCCTTTGTGCCATAACTATGCGGTTATTGCACTGAAAGGCTTTTTAAAGCGCTTGTGAACAATTTTACTTCTTTGCCACCATTCCTTATATACCCCTCTCTTACACTCTCGTCATTGTGACGTACTATCCGCGCCATCTGGTGGTTTCCTGTAATTTGCATATTCTTCTTCAAGATGTATGTGATAATTCTACAGGTGAAATTTTTATTTTAGAATTCAATTTCTGTGTGATTCTGAATTATCCTTAATTTATGGACAAAAGTGTATATTCATTTGTAATATTTATCTAAGGAATACTGAATAGACTTACAATACTATGAGAGTATTACAAGTCTATTCAGTATTCTATAGACCTATGATACTGACTTGTGAGACTGAATAGACATTATTTACCCCTTAAAGAAAAAAATGTTTTTTCAAATATAGTTTAGTTTCAGGACAATTTTTTACTATAATCAAAAATATTAATAATTAGAATTATGATCAATAAGTTTTTATGTTATTTATTTAATTATTATTATTTTTTTTTTTTGCAGAAATTCATACAGAAATTCATTCATCCGAATTGCTTATTAAAAAACAGAACTATAATCCTTCGATTCCTTTCCAGAACTTTCGTGATCACTATAAGATACATTGCTGCTATTATCAATAAACATGTCTTGTCTTTTCCTCATTTTGAAAAATTAATGGAAAATAAATGCAAATAGTAATAAGCATTAATAAGGCTCAGTTCCTCGCCTCTTTTTTGGTTACTGAAGGACATCGAGTCAAATGTCTGTAAAACAACATGAAATCGCCATAGAAGAGTGCTGCCCGATATGTGATGTCACGAGTAAACTCTTGTTTGCCTTAGACCAGGGTGGCCAACCCGCGGCCAGCTTTGAAAAATTTTGCGGCCCATGAGATTTATCACACTTTTACAAAATATTTTATAATGGCCAAAGTAATGAAAAACATTGTATTAAAAATACATTTGGCAATCCATATATTCAAAAATTAATTGTTGATCTGAAAATAACATTCTTGCGAATATATGACAGATATTTATATATATATATATATTGTGTTAGGTCAATTTCATTTTCGGAAAAAACGATTCGCAGGTGTAAGTTGAACCAAAGCACTAACAACTTTATATGCCAGATTTCTCAAATTGGAAAATTTCTCTCTCTCTTTATATATATATATATATATATATCAACTTACACCTGTGAATCGTTTTTTTCCGAAAATGAAATTGACCTAACACAATATATACTCAAACATAACGGACGCTAACCTGCAGCACCCATTACGACGTGCAAATACCCAAATTAAGATCGATTTGCAAAAGCTAAGTGAAAGAGTGGAGAAACAAATATCGCACTAGTAAAATAAATATTTTTTAATGATTTCATTTTTATTTCGTTTATCTAATATATAAAATTCTCGTGTCGCAGTGTTTGTTGCCAAACTCCTCCGAAACGGCTTGACCGATTCTTATGAAAATTTTTGTGCATATTTGGTAGGTCTGCGAATCGGTCGTAATCTATTTTTTAAACCCCTAAGTGATAAGGATGGTCCACCCCTAAATATTTTTTAAAATTTCTTCCGCAAAACAATGTAGTGTTTTTTTTTTTAATTTCTTAGTCGTGACATTACAGCACGTGTGCTTAAACAAAAATTAAAGTCTTTAATCGGCTTTATTTTTTTTACTTTTATTTAATTAAGTGATCTTATATAAATCAACACGTGTTGTGAACTCGCGCCAACAACGGCCGTTGCTTTACCTGTATATATTATACGCAACGTTTTTGTGGGAATAGTTTTAATTTATAAGAGAAATATTAACGTGTTAAATAAATATACGTGTTTTATCATTGTTAAAGGTAAGTCAAATAATAAGAGAACGAATACTGTTATATTTGCACGTGTAGCGTGTTAATGTCTTAAGTTAATGTTTTGTGAAGTTATATTCTTTGCACGTGTAGCATGTGTTAATGTTTAGTTAAGCAAAACTGGTAACTTTATTATCGTTCTAAGAAAAATAAAGATGGTTGTTATTGCGTTTTAACTTACAGGTGTAATTGTGTTGTAATTTGCTTTATTGTGGCGAATCTGGGATTCCAGTAAAGTAAGTGTTATTTGCAATTCGAAAGCACAAGATTATCGAAAACATAAACTTATAACGACAAACTATTTTGGCGGCACTCTGTTACTCCTTTCAGGTGATTTCAGGCAAACACTTCCTGTCATTCCACGTTCAACGTACGCTGATGAGATCAACGCTTGCTTAAAATCATCGTCACTGTGGCGTAATGTTGAAAAATTACAACTAAAAGTTAACATGCGCGTTCAAATGCTTCAAGATCCATCCGCTGAAACATTCTCAAAGCAACTGTTAGATAATGGCGATGGAAAAATTGCTGTACATGAAAATACTGGATGCATAAAATTTTCGACAGATTTCTGCACAATCATCGACTCGCAAATTAATCTCATCGACCACATATTTCTCGATGTATGCACACAATTCAAATATCTTGATTGGTTGGCAGAAAGAGCAATTTTGGCAGCAAAAAATGTGGACGTTAATGGTTTAAATTCCAAGATACAACAGTTGTTGCCAGGGAACTTGGTGTCATACAAATCTATCGATACAGTTTGCGATGCCAATGAAGCTGTAAATTTTCCAATTGAGTTTTTGAATTCATTGGATTTGCCAGGCATGCCATCGCATCATTTACAATTAAAGGTTGGATCGCCGGTTATTTTGATTCGTAATTTGAACCCACCATGGCTGTGCAATGGAACACGATTAGTCATTAAAAATTAATGAAAAACGTTATCGAAGCCAGCATTTTGAATGGCAAGTACCGAGGCGAAAATATATTGTTGCCACGAATCCCTATGATTCCCACAGATGTGCCAATTGAATTCAAACGTATTCAATTTCCAATTAGATTGGCGTCGCAAGGCCAAACGATGTCTGTTTGTGGCTTAGATTTGCGCACACCATGTTTTTCCCACGGACAACTATACATGGCATGTTCGCGTGTGGGTAAACCATCCAGTTTGTTTGCGTTGGCTAAAGACGGACTAACCAAAAATATCCACTCCATTGCACTTAGAGATTGATGTTGATTATTTTTTAATTGCCATAATTAGTAGTAAATAAGTAAATAACTATTTTTGATGCATATACAGCTGTTATATAATGTAATTTAAAATATATTTATTAATTTAATAAAATATAAAGGATGAAATAAATAAATGGTTAGTGTATTATCATTTTATACGCCATCATTGTCTGCAACGTTCCATTCCTCTTCCAATCATAACCACATTTCCACACACTTATAGTAAGTTAGTTTTTTTTTTTTTATTTAACTAAAAAATATTTTATAGAAGTAATGTATATGGCAAAACAACGTTTGCCGGGTCAACTAGTATTTATATATTTTTTACGTTTCATTTTTAGTGTTATATATTTCTTTACAATGTGCGTTTAGTACCATTATTATTATAATATCTATGTTTACATGTAAGAATAATAGTAAACACAATAATAATAACTCATTACGTTTCAATTTTTCACTCCAAAAAAATGTCTATAGTGGGTTTAAAAGTAATATGGGGATTTATAATTTTATATGCGGCCCGCAGAGTTGTGATGCATTTCCAAAGTGGTCCGCAAGATCATTTGGGTTGGCCGCCCCTGTCTTAGAATAATACAAGTCAGCCCAAATTATTCGTTTTAGACCAGAATTGAAAATTAATTTTCGCATGAGTTAAGTCATGATACCAAATCAGTAAAAAAATAACTGTACTTACACTAATGTATTTAAATACAACTTAGCACGAATAATATTAAGAACATATTGAGATATCATTTTCTAAAAACGCACTAACAAAGAGGATACGTTTCTACTGGTTCAGCAATAAATAATCTTTCCAATAGGCAAGCTGAGAAAAGTTACTATTTTAAAGTGCAATAAATCTTTCATCACTTCTGTTCTGTGTCATCACTATTTATTTTTTTCCTGGAATTTCCCAGAATGTTGTTTGTTGAATTATTCAACTCCGTAGGAATCTCAAATGCTGTACACTAATGATGCGTTTTACTGAAAATTCGGGGGATACGATGGAGTGAATCAAGCCGAGTCCAGTTTTTTGGCCATTGCTGATCAAAGGTTTAAAATATCATCATTATCACATTCAACATCATACTTTATACCCATTCACTAAATTATTAAAAGAATATGTAATGTACGAGATATGTCTAATATAGAATATGTCTATTCAGTCTCATAAGTCAGTATCATAATCTATAGAATATTGAATAGACTTATGATACTCTCTTAGTATCGTAAGTCAATTCAATATTCCTTAAACAAATATTGCGATTGAATATACACTAAGTATTCAAGAACATTATTAAAGAAACACTGTAATTACGAGATAAATTTTATGGCTTGGATATTTTTGGTAATTTTACAAAAAAATGTAAAGTTTCAAAAATTTCATAATTTACGAAGTATTTAAGGCAAAGGAAAATCTTTAAAAGAAATTAGCGATTTTAAACATTTTAATTACTTAAACCAAAATTGATTTAGAAAATAAAAAAGAAAGAAAAATTCGGTTGTTTCAGAGTTAATTTTAAAAGGATTTGTAAAGGAATGATTGAATAATTATTTGATTGTACAATATAAACTTTAAGTTCTATTAATTAAAAGGAATCAATCATACTTTAAGTATCAAAAGCATGGAGCCTCTGGTTTCAACTTCCATATCACTTAAAACGCGCATGTGCAATGGAGTCTCGTTGAGTGTTTTACCAAATGCTATTCTCTTACGGCTGTAGTCGCGTGACAGCAACAAAATCCTGAAAAAAATGTAAAATAATAAGGCCTTTTAAATTATCTAAAAATGCGTTTATTTGTAGAAAGTTTAAAACCTGATAATTGCATTTCTGTAAAGATCACAATGAAATAGATAAAACATAACTACGAACTAAATGCAAAATTTCATAAAATATTTAAATTTCTATAAGCTTAAAAATGTTAGAAATCGACTTTCTCTGAAATTTTAAAAAGAATAAATGTATTTAATTGAAAACTTCATATTTACAGGGGGATTATAATTAAAGCCCCACTTTCAAATTGCTGTAAAAAAATAACCACTCGTAACAATGAGTTTAAATTTGAACTGAAGATACTTAAAAAAGGGGAAACGGTTAGGCATCAAAAAAAGTTCCAAGAATTAATAGATGGCGCTATAACGAAAGTGAATTCGTCTGCCAATGATATTTTGAATCGAAATTACAACGTATTTGACATAAGTTGCACATTAAACCAACTGTAGTGTTCAATTGCCTGATTGTTTCGGGTTTTTGACGGAAAATGACTTCCAAGTCATTCAACAGTTGTAACACTATTAAGGGAAAGCCCATCCACCACGGCATGGTCGTACCAAATTGATGGGAAAAATCAGTGGAACTTTTTTGATGCCATACTGTTTCCTCCTTCTTCAAGTATCTTCAGTTGAAATTTTAACTCATTGTGACGAGTGTTTCTTTTTCACAGTATTATGAAAGTAGGACTTTAATTATAATCACCCTGTATATCCTTTAATATTCCATTAGTGAATAAATAAATTGAAAATATTAAACTCTAACGTTTATTAAACCAAATTTATTAGCCAGTAGGTTTTTATCAAAATAGTGAAAAGTGCATTTTCAATTGAAGGATTATCTATTGATGCAATTTTAAATAAAATAATCTGACATTTTTAATTGGAATATTCTTTTCATTTTTTTTTTATTCTGTTCAATAGTGATCTCATAATCATAAAAATTGAATAAAAATTTGTAAAAAGTACACTTAAAACTTCCTAAAAGTGAGGGCCTTAATAGGCATACAGACTCGCCAGAGAGGACGTACGTCAAAACAGGTGCTGCCATTTGTTATCAGTTCTCATCCTGAGTTCTGCCTCAAAGACGTTTAGTTTACAGCCTCTCACTCCCAAAGAAAATATAGTTAGCACCATCCTGTGCATAAATTGGCCTACAGACTCTCATCCAGACAGGAAATACATTTCGCTATCCAGCGTGTACCTTAGTAACTTTATTTACAGTTTAGAAGTGGAATCCTTCCACTTATACTTTTATGTTTAAGTGGAAGGATTCCACTTAAACATAAGTATAAGTATGTCTTTAAATGTCTGCTGTATATTAACAATTGTAGTGTGTCGTGTTCGTGCTTGTGCGCTTGTAATTAAAGTGGTGTGTTTTTAAATGTGTGTTCTTGTGACTCGACCATTCCCAGATCCAGCTGCACAAACGAACAAACCGACATTCAACTACAGCAGTCTTTAACATGTGAAATTAAAAAAATTCATTCAGTCGATCTTGTTTTTCATCATTTCTACACCCTCATTTTGGAAAAATTTTCTCACTGTGCAGCTAATTGTGTAACGAACTTCTTACTAAAAATGATCTAATGTTTACTCATAATGAAAGTTATTATTCATTAATTTATTTTAACACATTGTTTGAGTAATTGTGGCAAATTAAGGTTTATTTAAACGATAATTTTTTCTTTCGATATTAGATTGATAATATTAATTTTGTTGATGCCAATTTGGTAAATAATTCAAAAACCTCCATTTTTTTTCTCTTGTGTATTTGTGTGGATGATACTAACTTCACACCAGGAGAAAATTATATTCACACATTGTAATAATTTCACATGGCATAAAGATGTATAAAAAAAAAATACATTGTAAGGGCCCTTTTATGCTGTGTATATGCCGTATATAAAAACAATCGCATAATAAAAACTTATTTTGAGAAATTATATATGCATTCCTTAATTTTCTAAAATTGCATAAAACCAACAAAACGATATAAAATTAACTTAAAACCACATAAAAGATGCAGAAATTTAAAAAAATATTTGGCTTGATAAATTTCTCCAAAAATTTAAACGAAATTCATATGAAAGCTTAAAATAAACGATACTTAGAATATCTTAATAGCCACTTGTTGGTAAGTATCATGTACAAGGGGAAATACCCAAATTGCAAAAGTTTACTTTTAGAACAAATTTGATCGACAAATATGTTCTCCATTGTATCCATAAGATCACCGATAAATTCAAATACAGTAAGACATATTAAAATTTTTTAATAAAATTACTTAGTTAACAATTAAACATTTTATTTGCTTTTGGTGAAAGTGAGCATCACATTACGTGAGTTTTAGAGCATTGGTAAAATGAATATTTATTTAACTTTTTAAGTGATTCAAATATCACGGTGTCATTTTTGAAAGCCGTGATCAGTCCATCAACGTTTTATGTTAGTGGAACAATGGATAGAACTTTCAGGGTACCAAGATATTTTGAGACTGTCTATTCGTGTTCTTTCTAAACAAGAATATATGTATCATGTTCGTCCAAAACACTTTGGATGAAACACAACTCATACAACTTGAAAACAACATAAAAAAAGAGACCTTAGAATACTTATTTTTGGAATAAATACATCGTAAATCTTTTTCGATGCACGATTGTAATTATAGATAGCATGTGTTTAGATAAACTCTTTATATAAATTCCTCAAAATATAAACACATAAAAATAAAAAAAATAATGAAATATTGTTTTTTTTTCCTATTATATCAAGCTGTAAAAGCAATACACAAAAATATCAGTACTTGTTTCATATAACCAAAATGCATTCTATGTATTTGTACTAAGAAGTTTTAATGCACCTTTTCTGAATAAAACAAGTAAACCTATTAGTTTGATATGTAAATACTGAACACACAAAAACAATCCTATAAACAAAATGACATAAAAATCTCATCGCATATACATGCAACGGACATTAATCTTGTTTGTAAGACAAAAATTTCTCCTCACCTTCGCATGTATGCAACGGAAGAAACAGCATTATGCAACCGTGTTATATTTAGCATATCAGTAATGGAAGCTATTCCTCGACCTTCTTCCGACAACTGAAAAGAAACAAAATAACTGCATTTAATTCAAATTAGAATAAAAATATTTTTATAATTAAAAAAAATAAAATAAAATAAATAATTAAAGAAATTTTCAAAAAAATATATTGAACTATGCATCTATACAAATTTGTTGATATATAATGACGTATTATGTGAAAATTTCATTACATTTTCTACAGTATAAGTGCATTCTGAGATAAAACACAAAAAAAAAGGCCTTCAAAGAGTAACGAACTATACACTACTTCACTATGTTAAACTTAACAAGAACTAAATATACTAAATAACTAAATATACTGAAATTGCGATTTCTGGTTCTGTGTACTATTAAAGAAGCAGTACTGAAAAAGCAGTTTGAGAAATATGCAAGGTAAATTTCTAAAAGCAATATAAACCTCTGATTTTTTTAAGTGGATTCCGAACCACTATGTGGAGGTACCGATCTAAAAATGACCGTTGGGCGTAGGGCTGACAACCCTAGCCAATAAAAAGAAAAGCATCTCTTGTCTCGAAATCTGCCAGTCGGCAGACGGCCTTGGCCCACCATGGAGCTGTTGCGCCACTGATGATGACGATGATAATTGGTGTAAATTTTTTAATTGAAGATGTGTGGACAAAATACATCGACAAAGAAACTTAAATTATTTTCTCAGTGTTTCAAAATGGAATGGATTACTGAAACGTAATTAAGTGATTAGACAGAACATGGCTCGAACAATAAGATTTCAGTTAAAGTAAGTGTTGTAAAGTGATTCTAAAAAATGCAAGTAAGTCCAGGCCATCAAAGCATAAAAAAATTTTAAGGTTGCTGAAACAAGAACTGTTAAATATTTATTTAAAGCAATTAATTATTTAATTTAATAACTGTAAAATACTATTTTTCGATCCTAGGATTTTTGCTTAGATCTTGAAATTTTACTAGCCTAGCCTTTGTTTTTGATAAAAATCGGGTGTACCGGGGTAAAAATTGGTGTGTACCCCTTATACCACCATGTCACCAAAATGAAAAGATATATATATATATATATACATCTACAAAAAAAAAATCGTTCTACAAAAAATTTTATTTGTCCCTAAGACAGTCTCATAAAAAATAAATAAATATATTGATTCAAGAACAAGTGTACATTAATAGCTGCAATGAAATTGAATATCATAAAACATATATAGATGGAGATCACAATCACACAAAAATAGAAACCATAAACTAGTGCAGGGTGAAAAACAAGTTAGAAATTCCTTTATCAAGTACTGCATATTTTCACGATATAATATCTTTCAAGTCTGTCTGCTAGATAACTAGATTAGCCAATACGTATCAAGCAAGAATTCCAATAACAAGGAGATTAGAAGCCAGGTCATTTAGAAGTGAGTTGGAATAAATTTATCTACATTTCTGGCTCTTATAGCGAAGTCACGGGACACGTGTTAATAGATTCATGGAGCATGTCACTTAAGACCGTCTTTTGCTGGAAGCATGAAAACGACAATTAGCTCTGAGAATATATATATATATATATATATATATATATATATATACTCTTCAACGGCCACATGAGTATACCGCTGTCGTCTATCATCATTAGTCAAGTGATTTCTTTATAAGAGTCAGCAATGTAAATCAATTAAGAAATTTCCTTATTATATCTGGTATGCTTAGCGCACATTATGTTAATTAATTAGCTCTTAGCTTAATTAATTAACATAATGTGCGTCCATCATAAATTTAGATATTATATGATGGACGCACATTAGTTGGGCAATTTCTTCACTGATAAATTTGCAAAATATTGATTTAAAGTACTAGTTCAATTAATTAATGAAGAGATCAGTAGTAATAATGAAAATTAGTAGCAACTGATTAATATTAGACTGAGGTTCCTTAATTCCGCCGGATTTAAATGAATTACTAGCTTTGAATGTATTCATTTTTTTTTGTTTCCTACATTATCGTAGTATTTATAATAATGGTTAACTATATATTTGTAATTTTGTCATCTTAATAAATCCTTCACTTACACTTAATCTAAAACAGGAAGGGACAGTTAATTGTAACGTGATATCGAATTTGAATTTCAGAAGGCCTATGAAGTAACCCTCAGATTTGTTCTAGTAAGCAATTTTAGTTGGGAAAGATTAATATACAGCGCAATAGAATGAATATCAAAATATGTCATAATATGCCTCGAAAACATTGTTAATTTTGAAACAACTCTTCGTGTGGGGGATTGAAAATACTTATATGCGCCATAAGTGAAATATATTTATGTATTAAAAATTTTAATAATATATCAAAATAAAGTAAAAGTAAAAATTTACCTTATAGGCAATACAACCATCTAAAAGTAATTCAGCAGTAGGAAGACCACGAGTCCCTAATTTATTTTTTAATTTCACCATTTGGATATTATTCAGTTCACCGCTTGAATTTTTTGTTTTAACACAAAACATTGTAAGTCCATTTCCAGTCTGTAAATAAAAATCAATAAAATTATAAATCTTCTCTTAATTATCACGCATATGAAGAAATTATAAGCATGTATGACATCAAATAAGAAAAAAAAACCCATTTAATAGACAGATAGTGTTAAGGGAAAAGCCTATAAATAATATAAATCTGATCTAAAGATTTTAATTTATTTTCTATCTACTCTTCCTCTTAAGAGCACTGACAGCATTCAAAATTTTAACAGAATGCCTAAATTCAAGTGTCCCTGGCCTTGCAATTTCCAAAAATAAATTTAAAATTATTTTTCATGAGAATATTTTTCCCATATTTTTCAAATGTTTTTCATATTCACATCATTTCCTATATAGTTCATATTCATTTAAAATATTTTTCGCTTAATTTAACTAAAAAATTAAATAAATATATTTTATAGGAAAGAAGATTAAGCTATGAAAAGAGTTTCTAACCTTGAGGAGATTAGAAAAAACTTGAGACTATTACAAATCCTGGTGAAACCAACATTGGTAACCATTAGGAAAAAAAGATAATACCTCAGAAAGTTCTGGGTTATCTTGTATTCTGGCTAATGTAAGCGCTACGTCTGCATCACTAGCTGAAGAAAACCATTTATATCCATATAAGCGATAGAAACCATTGGCGGGGACAGCAATTGTTTCTGTACTGTTAGCTTTGAAATAAATGACGATATTTAAATAAATTGCAAATTACAAATAATTTGAAAATTTTTTAATGAAAGTAACTAATAAAAAATTTCAAATAATATTAGTAGTTAAACAAACATATTTAAAAAAAAATTCTTATTGTCCCTGGTCATACTATTGTAACCAATAGAAATTTTTAACCCATCTATATTAAGTGATCAATTTCTATGCCTTTATTCTTAACAATGTCGCTGTTTGAATTTCGAAGACAAAATTATTTAGAACATATTAATTGCTTTTGTTTTGCTGGCAACACTGAAAATAGTTGTTTTACGTCACACTGAAATTATTATTATTATTATTATTTTTTTTTTTTTTTAAGAAAAACAATACTTAATCCACTTTGAAAATTTATTTTAAAATTAATGTGTGAACTGAATATGATTAGTTTATTGTAATATTATTACTTTTTCACATTAAATATTGACCTTAAATCGATTTGTCATAATGCTTAACAATTTAAAAACTGAACATATTTTCTTTAAAAATGTATTTGATTATTGAAATTAATAAGTATGTAATAGTCATAATAATTTAACTAGTGACTTTAATTCATATTATAATTCGTGTTCTAGGAAAATACATATAGAACTGTTATTGAAAAAGGAACCTTGTTTTCGTTTTGCTTTGAAAATAAATAAAACGGAAACAGTATTTGAAAATAGAATTGTTTTGCTGTTATTTTAAGTGTTGCACTTAAATTAAGAGTTTATTTGTTTAACAAAGAGTGAATTTGTATTTTATGATGTCATTATTACTATTATACATTATATTCTCTTCTATTTTTATTTAACAACAGCTTAATTACTTTTTTTATTATGTCTAGGATCTGAAGAGTACTATACATCTTGTAATTACTAATTTCATGTAGTTCGTTGATCAAGAAACAATAAATTATTTTCGAAAATATACCCTATACCCTATTAAAATCCTATAATTAGAAACCTATACCCTATTATTAAAACCCTATAATTAGAAACCTATACCCTATTATTAAAACCCTATAATTAGAAACCTATACCCTATTATTAAAACCATTTTACAGAAAATTTCTTATTTATTGTATAATCAAAGCAGTCTTTATTAAATATGGGAAGATTGCTTTTTTTTATACAAATAAAGCTATATGTTACTCTAAAGAAACTTAGCGCTTACCAACATCAGAACCACCTCTTCTTTCTGTCATCCACTGACCAGAGGTCCAGAATGTTTTGGGATTTCTAGAAATAAGATTATTAAAAGCATTTTCGAACAGTTCCCTGTTTTCTTTAAAAATCTAGAATATAAAAATGTTAGCGTTATTTTTTTTTATTATAAATTCAATTTAGCCATAATAGATCTAAAATTCGTAAATGAAAATATTTTTATTTTCAAAAAGAATTAAATTGAAAAATTTATGAATATTTAAACACATTTCACTTTTGATTTCATTCTTTATTTGTTCATACCTAAACGTATAATAAAATGCTTTATTAGCATTTAAGTAGAATGTTTGTGCATGTCGTTACATTGACATTTCCTCTGGTTAAATCTGTTGGTTTAAATAATACATGCGCTGTGAAGGATAAAATATTTACCTGTCTTTGTGACTGCACGTAAAAATAGATATTTGATATAGATAGACCTATAGTAACATAATAAGCCAGCTTAAAAATAAATTTTAATAAAACAATTAATTCTACAGCAAAAATAAGTCATTCAGGGGTTTTATATTTCTCTGTGGTTTCTTCTATGAAATAAAAAAAATATTAGAAAGAAAACACATTAAGATTTGTTACTTAGGATTATGACAATAATCAGTTTCTTTTAAGAACTAAAAAGGGGATACCACGACTTGGGAAATTCAGTTCGGGATCAGTTAGTAGTACACCTAAAGGTTGTCCACCCTTACAAATATTAAATCGCAATGGCCAGTCAATTTCGAGAAAAAAGCCTTCAACATTTTGAGCTCAGCTTATACATTAGTCAATTTGTCCTTCCAGGCTGCGGTGATGCAGCTAGCGCACTTGCTTAACAACTAATCTGTTAGGGTTCGCCTGTCTTAGAGTGATTTTTTTAATTGGAAAATTATATAAATTTTTAAATAAAATTATTAGTTCACAAATATTTTAAATTTAATAATGAATTATTTTATTTTATTAATAAAATAACTGTTCGAGCTCATGAAACTCGAGTTAAAGTTAATTTTTCATTTTTAAACAGTTAAATAATTTCAAACGCACTTTTAATGGAAGTAAATTGAAATTTTAATTGCTATTAACCATAAAAGAATTTTCGATAGATACTGTTTATCCATAAATTCTATAAACTTCTTTATTTATTAAATTTGATTTACATAACAAGAACCAAAATGATAATTATCATAAAAACGTTGGAAACAAAAAAATTTGATATCTTGCACAATTAATCGACTGTTCTCAAAAGCAGCGTTTTTCAAAAGAACTATAAGAAATTATACTTCGTTAATATTCAAAATATTTGTCTTTCATCAGAAAGCTTGGAAGCATACGAGGCTTACCGGATCATGTTATTAAAAATTCGAAATATATTTCAATGTTAGCGATGAGGTTCTCATACAACATATAAGTAAAGGAATAAAAGAAATAGATAAAGAAGAATTTCCTCCAAAATGTAAAACAAGTTTATAATGGGATCCTTTATTAGAAACATTAAAAATGCAGCAATCACAGATACTTCAATTAATCTAATCCTGAATGATCAGAATATTGGAAAATTTTATATAACTGCATGTAATAAAAAATGCCAATATATATGGCATGGGTCGATAAATAAATATATACTTATTATATGGATAGAAAATATTTCCTTTAAATTTGTTTTTAAGAAGATAGTTTTAATTGACTTTGAAATTAGTAGCGTATTACAATTGCTTGCATTTTACACTAGCGATCGACGAATATCATTCCAATGCCTCATGCAGTATATCCCGCCCATATCAACACAAATTGCACCTTGTTGATAAACGAAATTCAAAATAAATTTAGTTAAAATAAACTAGTGCAATAATGCAATAAGAACTGGAAAGATAAGAATTCAATAAAATCACCTGTTTGAAATACTTCAGAAACTTAGAAAAGTGTGCAAGATTTTTTTTTTACAATTTATCAATCCCTATGTTCAAAGAATGTTGTATTTCTCGTGTTATAAATACTTCTAAACAATCTATCAATAAATATTTAATATATCAACAAATGTTCCTTGTCAAGAAAGTGAGAACATTACATAGTTGAACCCTCTTTCAAAGGTTTGGAGACCTTTACTATTTAATAATCAACATTTATACGGATCATAAAATACGCGTTTTAATGAATTATGCATTGGATCGATAAATACTATTCAAATTTTAAAACATACTGATTTATTCGACATCTTTATCGTCTTTGCAGCGCCATCTGTCATAGCCAATGGACAAGAATATAATCCAGAGGAAGGTGAATACATGAATAGTTTACAAATTTGATGAAGACGGCTAAAATTAAAATAAAAATGCATCACATTATTTACAAATTGTTAGAAACATTAATTTCATAAATAAAAGAAACTTTGGAAAAAGTAATATCAAAAGACCTCAATAATTTAACTTGCGTTCATATGGAATGGCCACAAGTCCTTCTTCTGCAGATATATCGCGCTGTTTCTTCCAAGCAACAGATGTCTTCAGTTCGTCGACTCGCCGCCCCCAAACGTCTTGAGTTTCCAATGTCGGTGGATTGACTTCACATTCCCAACCAAGATAATCAATCTCATTAACAATTCTGTCACCAAAGAGTTGAAGATCTTGAGAGATTTCTTCATTAATCTGAAATCCAAGTAAAATTACCCACACAAAATGAAATAGCTCTAGGTTTATTTAAAAAGCATAATGAAATAGCTCTAGGTTTTATTAAAAAGCATAATAAAATAGCTCTAGGTTTAATTATAAAGCATAATGAAGCAGGTTTTTTTTTTCATTATCAAGCATGTATAATTTCGATTATGATTCGACAATCTGGGCATTGTTGGTAGTTGTAATGGATTGCTCAAGATGAAGAGATTATAGATAAGGCTTTCATCGTCGCTTAAATATCGCCAATAAAAATATTAGAGCGACAAGTACTTCGCAATAGGATTTGCCATCGTTGAGTTAGACGCATGAATGACTTCCTCACGTGTAACTCAGCTGCAGGATACTTTCTCCAATAAAGGTCTATAGGAAGATATTTTTCCTGTGGAAGACAATGTTGATATACAGAAATAACACCCTTTATTAAAGTGGTCAATTAGTAGATTTTTATTAGCAAATGGCAAATTTCCAGCATTAAAATTCATTGAACTCAGTGATCCTTACCTTCTGGTAAGGATCACTGGGTTCAATGGCTATTCAGTTCACTATTCAACATTTATAAACAATACAATAAACAAGTGATATCTTTCTGTATGAAATTACGAAGTAATTATTTTGAACTTGTACCAAATGTGCAAAAGCGTTGGTTTTTAATTCCAAGAAGACTGACTAGTGACTTAGTAGTAATATGTGTCAGCAGGAAAAGTGTTCGATTACCACTGATGACGTGTATGCAATAACTGTCACCAGGAAGTTTCAGACTGTTTGGTGGGAGTTCTCTGAGCTTTTTTTCAAACAGGCAAATTGGGGGAGGGGGAGAATACACCTGGAATTCAATAACTTTCTTTTCCGGCCAGAGATTATTCACGCTCGGCATTTCTTAGTCGGGTTTGAACCAAGTTCCTTAGTTCATTAAGTTTAACGTAACCGTTTTGGCCCTTTTGATTTATAGTAAAAATATATTGTTTCTTTTTTTAATTAGTAGCACAGTTAGTGATAAAAATGTCTTTTGGTGTTAATGAACCGAAAGAGATCATTAATTTGTACTTTAAGATGTTAAAAATAAAATTATGATCCCATAGCATAATTACAGTACAAAATTCTTCAAATATACAGATAACAGGTTAAATCCTTTTTTTTTTTTATAAAAGTGAAAAATAATGATTCAATTAAAAAGTTTTTACTTTATTTTAGGAATGAGAAAATTTGAGCATGACATATTAGTTTTGTGGCTTTTATTGTTCGAATGTAAGTGCTATAATGTTTGAAATAGTTTTCATTAAATAATTAATTTACAAATTTGATAAAGACAGTTCAAAGTTTTTAAAAATACATTATCTGAGACCAAATTTTTTGAAAACTGAATTAAAATAAATCAGATAAATAAATTACGAAATTTTTTTTTTAGAAAAACAGGAAATTTACGATTTTTATAATGTATAAAAAAAATTATGAAATTAAATTATGAAAAATTGTTACAGGAAATTTACGATTTTCGTAGTGCACTAAGAAAAAGCTTGTAGCTGAATTCATTTTTGCCCGATTCATGGCGCAATAGCAACGTGCACAATTAGCGTACAGGAGGGTTGAATGCGTGGGCGGCATTGCTGTAGTAGCTGATTTCGAAAACGAGAAGACTAGATGACGATTGTAACAACATGGTAAAAATATCTCGCATCTATAGGGTAGGCTGCCTAGTGGGAATTTTTCGGGTTTTTCTCCCACGCGACACACAAAATGACCAGTTACCCCTCAAAGTTCCCCGATAGGCACTGTGCTTCCCTCGTGATCCGTCGGTGGGCTGTTCGTGGTATACATAAATAGTAAATGAGGCCCACCGATATGCAACAAAATAAGTATTTGCAAATCTTCTTTTCACATGAAAAGTAAATTTTAATTTAACCTCAATTTTTCTGTTTCTCTCTCTATACATAAGCCTCCAAAATGATTAAACATTTAAAAATATCTTAGACCCATTATTCAGTGAAAACCCTTATCCCCTAAAAATATAAATTCGTTAATAATACTTACCTCTTTTGGTACATAATGGCGTAAAAAACTCCTAAGAACTGCATCTGACGAAAAGGGATTGTTCAATCTCGGTCGTTCCTGATAAAACTGGCCATGTTTAGCTTGGCTAAATTCCGTAGATGGATGTTTACTGCATTCTTCTTTTAGCCTAAATTCTTCTTTAGAGTTAGAAGAGCGAAAACACACAGATTGGCAATAACAGATTGGTAGTGCATTGCGATGATATACACTACCGTAGTGTTTACATACGGCACGAAACATAGGAATATACATTTTATGAGCAGAATTATATCAATGCATGATTAAATACACAACGTACTTGATTACAGAGAAAGAGAGCACTGCGTTTATTGTCGGCGAAACTGGAACGAAATCTTGATAAACGGATGGCGAATGACCTCTTTTTTATCTTGGTTGTACGTTTTCCCGTGTAAGATTAAACGGTAATAGATTGATAAGCATGCAGCTGCAATTTTTATGGAGCATAATATTTGTATTGATATTTCTATATCAAAGTAAGTTCTGAAAAAAGAAGAAAGTGAACTTATGCTTTTACGTTATTTTCTGGTTCTGGGTGTTATCCGATCGAAATTTGGTAAGGAACTATAGATGAATAAAATCAATGAAAATAAATAAATTTCATAAATTTACAATGCTTGCAAATTAAAGTTAGATTGCAAATAACTCTAAATCAAGTTTAGTATTTCAAAAGAAACTGAGATTAATTATTATTTGGGAAAAAGTCAACTATATCTGGTTTTTTTTATTTATTTATTTATTTATTTTTAAGAAAGTAAATTTAAAAACTAATTTCTCAAAACCTTAAAATTTATTACAGAGGATTTTTATATAACAAAATAATTATAATTTCCATTGATGACGAAAATGAAATCTAATCAAGCAAATTTATGCAACTGTACTGTTTTTATTCCACTGTGTATTTCAACTAAAATATGCATGATTACAATAAAAATAAAAGAATCATTTGTAAAATTCAATATGAAAACTCTTTATTAACGTAGCTAAGAAAGGCATATTTAAAAATCTCATTATAAACTAAAATGTTATCTGGAATCATTCAATAAATTATATAGACTTAGTTATTAAGTTAAAATAATAGAAATTCCATAAATTAAGAAAATCTATGACATCTACAAATTTAGAAAAATCACAAGGATAACCAAAATTGTAAAACTTAATAGATAAAAAATTAATATATTTTTAAAAAACAAAATGTTAAATATGTAAATTGATACTATATACTGATGACTAAAAATCTAATAATCTTTTAGAAGCACTTTATGTAACTTATAATATTTAAAATGAATCATTTGTCGTACAAATTGAAATTTTTTTTTCATAATGTTATTTATTATGCTTTCAAAAAATATTTTACATCGTACTAATTTAAAATTGCTATAAAAACTACGTAGCCATTATTATTTTTTTTTTGAAAAAAAAAGCTTTTATTCTTGTCATAAAAAAAAATGCAATTTTGAATTTTTATGCCGTTCGTTCCAAAGCTATAGGACGAGTGTAAAAAAATTTCGAGAATTAATTACCTTTACTTACCTTCAAGATTAATTACCAAAAAGTAATTATATTGAAAGATTTAACATGTAAGTTTAATAAATTTTTGAAGAATATGATGCATAACCCGAAGAATCTTTTATCTATATTTAACCAATTACTTACTTCATTGAAATGCAGATATTTTTTTGAGTGCAAATGTACTTTAAATCGAGTAAACACGAAATTTTCTTTCAACTCACATTGAATTTTATGTTCCAAAAACATTTTTTTTACTTATAATTTTTCTAACGATTTTATACTGATGTTTTCATAATCGATTCTGTTTTTTTAAACCTTATGACTTCTTGTAGGTACAAATTTTTTGCCATGAGTTTTTCAAACATTTAGAAATAATCACTATTTAGACTGTGATTTTATAAAAAAAAATATATATTTAAAATGATGTTATTTTTATAATGAATCTACATTAATTCAATTTCTTAACCTCAATTAACTCTATTTTATTTCGAAATATTATATACTTACCCGTTTATTTCACCAACCATTTTCACTTACATTTTATATCTTTTTACTATTCTGCCATGCACAAGTCTTGTACTTACACAGCCTCCATAGACATTCTGTTTTTAATTTTGATAATCGTTGAATAATATTTACAAAGGTCTTATAAATTTCACCCATTATAAACATCGAGTTCATTTTGAATTTTATGTTCCGAAAAACACATTTTTAAGTCGTTTCAGTTTTTAAAAAAATTTCCAATGATATTTATTTATATTCAATTAATTTATTCTTTCTTCCTACATAGTTATTTCTATGTGTTAAATTGATGTGAAACCTAGAACTTCTTTTGATACAAATTTTTTAGCTTGCATTTTCAAACATAATTTTGCAAAAAGCGTTCTTACTTTGGAAGCAAATTACAGATAGAATTGGTTTCTTTAACGAAAGCATATTTTAATACGAGTAAACAAAATACTATGAAAACAGAAAATGAGAAACATAGACAGAACTATTGAAATTTCTTTCAATTCACCTCAGTACATTTTGAATTTCAAAAACACATCTTTAAATCGTTTTATTAGAAATTTTATCCTAATGTTTTTTATTCTATTAATTTATTTATTCCTCCTTCTTTCACATTAGGTTCTATCTGTTAAATCCATATAACTTGTTGGTACAATTCGCGATACATTTTTGTCCGCAAACTTTAAAAAATTATTACTACTTAGAATATGATTTGGTAAATAAAACAGTTAAAATTATGTTATTTTTATAATGAATGTTTAATTTGCATTAATTCAATTTCTTAACCATCAAATAATTCTATTTTATTTCACAATATTGAATACTTCTAATTATCTCACCAACCATTTTCACTTATATTTGCATTTTCTTCTCTGTTCTATCATGCATAAGTCTTGTACGTACACAGCCTCTATAGATATCATGTTTTATTTTAATAATTATTGAATCATATTTACAAAATTCTTGTGAAGTTTCAATCAAATTGTTAAATATGCTTTCTCACGCTCACTTATCCATGCAAAATCTCTAGGTTTACTATTGATAAAGAAAATGATTGGAATTTTTATCAGTTTTTCGATAACTGTTATCTTGTGAAAAACACATTTTTTATAAGTATTTATCATTGAAACTTGAACAAACTTGTCCTTTTCTTACAAAAACAATATATTTTGATTTATGGTTTTTTTTTTTTTTTTCAAATTATAATTTTCCTCTATTTAATAAGTTATACAAAACTTTCTTCTGAAGTGATTTTCATTTTATAACATTATTTTTATTTTTATAAAACTTTATTATTATTTATTTACATTTTTATAATTTTTTCGTTTCTTTTAATAAAGACAATACTTACTTTTTTTTTTACATGAATCTTTTACTTATTGAAATTTTTCACCCCAAAACTTTTTTTTTCCCCTTAGATGTTTTGCACGTGTATGCATATGGCAAATATTCTGTTTTAATATAAATTTATGCATATGAAGTCATTGAACCCTATTTTCAAAGATTCATTTCATAAATCTATACTTTTAAAATAAGATTTTAAATGTGTTCATAAATACTTAACAATTTGTACAGAACTGATTATGTCCCACAGAAAAACTTTTACTGCTTTCAATAGGTACATTCAGAAAAATGCCCGACTCGTGACTCAGTGGTAACGGACGTCACTGGTGAGCATTAGGGCTGAGGTTCAATCCACTGGCGGCATTGTTGTAGACACTGTTTCAAAAACGAAGAGACTCTATGGAGTTTGTGATGTTCAGCTTCACATACGCCATAGAGTGACATGTTCAGTTCTTGCTTCGTTACTCAGACTACCTACCGGGTTTTTTGCCCAAACGATACGCAAATGCGGGGTAGTTCCCCTAACAGTCTCCCAGAAGCCACTTCCCTCCTTCTTCAACCACTAGGGGCCAAGTCAGACTTCTGCCTAAGGGGACTCCATCACAACAGAAGCTGACCTCATTCTCTGTGTCCATGAGTAGACTACTCATGGGGTGTTCGTCCCGCTCTGCCGGACACTGAGGATTAGTCGCAACAACAACATTCAAAAAAATATTTTTTTCTAATGTGTTTCACTAAAATCTTATTGCCATTAATCATTTCTTGAATATTAGAATGTTATATTAGACACAATTCGATGCAATCTTAATCTTTAGTATATTTACAATTACATTTGCGGAATTAATATTTCTGAAGAATACGTTTTATCTACGAAATTTAATACAATCATGTAGAAATCTTTAAAAACACTCTTGTATCATTTTTGTAACACAAAATCCATGATTCAATCCATTTTGTTTTAAACATTGCCTTTGAATAAGAAATATTATTGATTTTCAAAAAAATTTTTGACCTTTCATATATCTCTAAAACCTTTATACTTAACATAAAAGTTTCTGTACCCTATGAAAATATTTTTTAAATGTGTACCTTTATTTTTTACGATTCTTTACTTCTCATCTTGCATACAGCTGTTTTTCGAGGCGTTACTTTCTCATAAAACAGAAGATAATTTTCGAAAAGTACTCTATTTTAACCTGAATTAACCAAGCCATTTTTTTAAATATATATTAATTAGATATTCTGGATAAATATCTTAGTGACCATCTTAAAATATCAAGTTATAATGATATGTAATGAATTTACATTAATGTTTCCAATATTTTTAAGGCCGAGCGGCTAGCGCTCTTTTGCTCGGTACCACAGGGTTCGAGTCCCGGCAGTGACATGGATGTTTGTAGTGGTTAGGGAATCCACTTTAAACTGTAGGTCCCGTAAACTGTTTAGCCCTCGTGTGCACAAGATGACAGTAGAGCTACAACCAAACCAAACTAATATTTTTAGGGCTTGCAGTTGACTTTTATAATTTCTGTTTACTTCTTATGAGAGTAACAATTAAATATATTTAGGAGTAATTAAAATTCTACGTGCACTTTCTTTTTCATTGGGTGTTTTCTTATTCAATTTACATCCAATGTTTTCTGAAAATATTTTTTTTTTAAATAGTATAAACTAAGGGATCTGAATGGCCGAGTGGCTAGCGCACTGGCGCTCGGTACCACAGGTTTCGGGTTCGAGTCCCGGCAGGTCATGGATGTTTGTAGTGGTTCGAAATACACTTTAAACTGTAGGTCCCGGTCTAACAGGAGCGTTGCGGAGGTATTGTTACTCCGCGTCCGCATCTTTTCTTTCAAGCTACACGCACATCCTGGGTAGTGCTAAGTGGGTAACGTCGGTGCAGCGCTTGCCTTAAGGCATCCAAGACAACTGCCTAAGTGTTTGCCAGCTGCATTAGAACAAAAATAAAGTATAGCTTATTCATACTCATTTGGTTTTAAGCATTTATGGTGAGTTTCCAGTAAAGGAAATATTACGAATCAGGCGCAAAATTTTTATTTACGAATCAGGCGCAAAATTTTTTTAAACTAGATTCAATTTACTACCTTTATTTTCAATATCTTTACTAATTTATTTTCTTTATATTTTCAATTTCTTTTACTATCAAGAGAATTCAGAAAAACTATATACACTTGAAAGAAATTGTTCTCTTTCAAACTTTTTTTTTTGTCTTAACTGTGCCTTGATGTAACCATGTTTGATGAGTTGAAAAATCCAGGAATTTTTTTAATTATTATATACTGATATGTACAATTCTAATTATGGGTACGCAGAAGATATACATTCCCGTGGTGCACCTGGTAACACTTTTTAGTGGCAAAAAAAATCTGCAACTTAGCATTATTGTCAGATTAATGAACTCTGTTTCACATGTTTTGTTGTATTTGTTGTATTATTTTGTTGTTGCTGTATGTTTTTTTTTTTTTCGTTGTTCTTTTTTAGCTGTAACTGTTCATAATCTGCCATTGGAAATAAAAAAAATCTAATTATCAGGTAATGTTTCATAATTTTGCAATTAATTCATGTAATTTAGTGTAATAAATTATTAGCGGCAGAAAGGTGTACATCATTGTGTTTTTCTATCCGGAATTTTTGAAACTTCACGTTTACTGGTTAGTGAAAAACAATTATAGTTTTTGTATCATTTTTATAATTTTATTAAAATTTTAATGATTTTACCATGCCAAAAGAAATTTAAAAAAAACGGATGAAAAGAAAAGTTATATCTTTAGAAACCAAATTTTAAATTTTAAATCGTCTACGTAATGGAGAAAGAGTAACAGATGTTGCTAAATTTTATTCTATGAATAAAAGCACAATAAGAACAAAAAAATTAAGACTCCATTAGAAAGCGTGTAGCAGTTGGATCTTCGACGAATATGTGCACAGCTTCATAGATAAGAGATGCTGCAATAAAAACATGGGGAAAGCGATAATAATATGGCTAGAAGATATTACTCAAAAGCATATTCCAACTGATACCAATACATTTACAAATAAGGTTTTGAAGACTTACGAAAAAGTAGTTTTATTTTACTCGTTTTATTGCAGTTTATTTTTTTTTAGTTGAAATAAATGACTGAATTACGCACATTTAGACTGTTTTTCTATTTAGACGTTTTTACTTATAAAAATGTACGAATTCTATTAACACGGTTTTCTAAGGAACCTACCTTCCGAGTAAATCGGGGGATAGGTGTACCTTTAACCTTCAACTACAAGGTGAGAATACACATATGTGAGATCAGAGTGATAAAGTTAATGTTTTTTCTAGAAAATTGGAATTATGGAACAGAAATTTAAAGCGGGAGATAACAAATAGAAATGTTTGTAAATGTGGATGAATGTGTTAAAACTTACAAGGTTGAAGAACAACATGTGACAGTTATTTTTGGAATAATTGAAAATCATTTAGCCATGCTTGCAAAAAATTTAAAAATGTTTTCTTGGTGACGGCAACTTGGTAACACGAGTGGGTTAGGGATCCATTTCAAAAAACTCCCGAAGATCTCTCAATTGCCAAAGAACAAATTTTCATTGACTTCACAGAAAATGGAGAAATCCGAAGAAAATAGGCCATGCTTCAAATAAATGATCTACCAAACCTACAAGAAAACGACAAACCAAGCCTACAAGAAAAAAACAAGAATATTTCGTATACCATTACCCTTTTTCAAAACACTACCTTTGCGAAACAGGATTTTCTGCGATGGCTGCTTTGAAGATAAATATACGTCTCAGCTAAATATAGAAAAAGAACTGTTTCTATTTCTAATATTAAACTTTCTTTCGAAAATCTTTGCTCTGCAAGATAGGCTCAATGGAGTCATTAACAGTTATTAAACTTGTTTTTAAATTTAGTTTTGGTAAGTTAATTATTAAATACATTGTGAATAGTGATACGATAATATTTATAAGTTTATTATATTAATATAAATATGCTATTTATTTTTTATTATGTTACAATGTATTTTGTTTTGCCTTCCTTTCAGTAAATTAAACCATTTTTTAATAATATTTTCTTTTCGATTTGCTCGCGCCCTCATAATTTGCGCCCTACAGGTTGAGAACTTTTAGGCGATTTTTTTTTTATCTTAAGGCCCATGTTAAGCTAATAGCTGTCTCGTTGCTACGTTGAGATCTTGCAATTTCGCGAAAATTCTATCAACCAATATATCCGGGGCCTGATGGCCGAGTGGCCAGCGCTCTGGCACTCGGTACCACAGGTATCGGGTTCGAATCCCGGCGGTGCCATGGATGTTCGTAGTGGTTCGGAATCTACTTTAAGCTGTAGGTCCCGGTCTCATATGACCGTAGAGCGTCACAGAGCCCAATCAGACTTCTTCTCCCCCACATCATTCCCAAACTGTAAAGGGGAAACTCAGCTCTAGGCACAGTGATGTAGTGTGGTGTAGTAGTAATAGTAGTCAATGTTTCCAAATATTCATTAATCTTTCGCCAAAAACCACCAACTTAATTATATTTCTAATAATTTGCACTTACACAGTGCACATTTGGCGTATTTTTACAGTATAAAAGTATTTAACACATGCACTCGCTTAAATTAATCACTTTATAGAATAAAGAATTATAAAAACTAGTAAATAAAAATACATAATTGTTAGCGGTATTTACGGAACAATTTTGTAACAATACTACTGTAAACTCTTAATGGTTTGAAACACATTTTTGAATAAAGTGCTTCACAACTTACGTAATAAACTTAATAATAATTTGTGTAAAAAGATAATGAGGAATTTAATAACATATATTCTTAATAAATCGGGCTTGATTCCCGGCGGTGCTATAGATGTTTGTAGTGGTTCGGAATCCACTTTAAAATGTAGGTCCCGGTCTAACATGATCGTAGAGCGCTGGGGGGGTATTATTACTCCCGCGTCCTTAGCTTATCTTCAAGCTATACGCACCTCTTGGATAATGCTAAGTGAGTAACGTCGGTGCAGAGCTTGCCTTAAGGCAACAAAGACAACTGTCTAAGTGTTTGCAAACTGCATTCGAACAAAAAAAAAAATATTCTTAATAAATTCCTAAATATCACTATTTATAAATCTATGTAAGGTATAAATTTTTTATTTTCCATTCTTACATTTTAGCAAAATAATAACTTTCTCTGGATTCGTATTTGAAATTTTGATTAAACAATGTTGAATAAAATGAGTTGTGAGTTTGATATGAAATTTGACACACAGAAAATAAGTTTTTGAATTTTTAAGAAATAAATTATAAGTGCAGTATAAAAATGACTGCCCTAATATTTCCCAAAAAGAAATCACACAAAAATAATCTTTTTGAAATTATTTTTTAATTCCCAGTTTATTTGGGATTTAGATCGTTTTAAGCAGATCAATTTATCCTGGATAGAAAAAAAAATATTAAAAATTGTTTGAGAATTTATAGTTTCTTTTTATACAATGCAGTCAACTCTGTTTTTATGCTGTTCTATTTGTGTGTGTGTGTTATATAAAAAAATTTCATCAAATGCATATTATGAATAAAATTAATTCAAAAACAACAACAGATGGCTTCAAAACAACAGATGACTCACCTGACATTATATTATCCCATTACCACGAACGTTATTAGATGCGAGTTAGTACTACATCGTAAGTAGTAACCTACATACAGTGAGTGTAAAAAGTATTCGTACAGTACGACAATTGATTTAAAAGAGATCCGTTCATAAAAATTATAAACATAAATTCCATTTTAATAAATTATAAATATATAATAGAACATATTTTCACTAGTTTCATATGAAATTGACACAAAAATAATTTTATACATGAATAAATATTTACAAAACTGAAACAATCCAACATCTTGTGGTGTAAAAAAGTATTCGTACATCAGGCATATATTGGCCAATACAATCATAATATTTCAGCTAATACCTTGTAGGATATCCTTTAGCTCGAATAACTGCCTTGAGTCTCTTTGGCGTCGATTCCACCAATTTTGCTGTTATTGAGCTAGATATGGCGTCCCATTCTTGATTAAGAGCCGATTCCAAATCATTTTTATTAGAAATATGTCTGCATCTAATATTTTTATCAAGAACGTCCCCTAAATTCTCGATGGGGTTGTGGTCCGGCGATTGAGGAGGAAATTTCATGAACTTTGGGGTATTATATAGTATCCAGAGCCTTGTGTTTCGGGCTGTGTGCTTGGGGTCATTATCATGCATGAAAATTTAATCACCATTCAAGCCCATTTTTGTTGCACTAGGTCCTAAATTATTTTTAAAATGTCAATATAAAGTTGATGATTCACTTTATATTGACATTTTAAAATATTATATTGACTTTATTTGATTTAATAAAAACTAATTTTCCCATCCCAGAAGCACTCATACAATCCCAAACAAGCAGACTTCCACCCCCATACTTCACTGTTGGCACTAAATTTTTAGGATGCATTTCTGTATTGCGCTTTCTCCGTACCATTCGTCTCCCCGTCCGATCCAACTATGTTGTATTTACTTTCGTCTGTAAAGATAATCTTTTTCCAGAAATCTGGATTTTCATTAACGTATTGCTTGGCGAAAGACAATCGCAGCTTCCGATTCTTCTCACTAACAAAGAATTTTCGTCTCGCAACACGGCAATGGAAACCTTCATTTCTGCATGCATTTCGAACAGTACTTACGGAGACTGCTGTTCCCATGTTCTTTAGTTCTGATGTTAATGTAGGAGCACTTATTTTGGGATCCTTCTTTAATGAACGTACCAGAAACCGTCTGTCAGATGATGTTAATAGACATGGTCGCCCAGTACGAGAACTGTTTTTGAACCTTTCCAGTGGCAGCAAACTTTTTTATGATTGACTGCACAGTTGAACGGGGTCTACCGACCAGATCAAAAATCTTGTTGTACGATTTACAATTTTTACGGACCTTTAAAATCAGTTCTCTTTCGGAAACACTTGTCTCTTTACTTTTACGACCCATTACAGAATTTCTAGTTTCTCACTACATTAAAATTTCCACTGAAGAACCTTTTAAGTAACTTACAAGATGACGTCAATTAACTACATCATATTCGCTAAACCAATCACAAAATAACTAAAAAAATGTGCATTTCTTTCAGTGTACGAATACTTTTTACACCACAAGATGTTGGATTGTTTCAATTTTGTAAATATTTATTCATGTATAAAATTATTTTTGTGTCAATTTCACATGAAACTAGCGAAAATATGTTCTATTATAAACTCGTGTTTGTGAAAATTGCAACACCATGAAGGAATCGTCATAATTGAATGAAATTTAATACACAGTTGATTGGTAGTGGTACAAATAGATGATTAAATGTTCAAAGCAAACAAACAATAACAAGAGATCGGAATCAGTATTTTGTGTAGCCACCACGCGCCGCAATAAGTGCTGCTACACGACGTGGCATGGAGTCAAACAAATTTTGAATGTCTGCCTGAGGAAGAGCATTCCATATTGTTTGTATGCGCACCCAAAGTTCGTCTGCAGAAGCAACAGGACGAGGATCACGAGCGAGACACCGACCAACGAAATCCCACTCATGTTCAATCGGCGACATATCTGGGGAATACGCAGCCAAGGAAGAAACTGTACCTGCCGCGTTGCAAAGAAGGATTGAATAGTCCTAGCGATATGAGGGTGGGCATTGTCCTGTTGAAATACAACGCCTGGCAAGCTTTGAAGGAAGGGAACAGCTTGGGGATGTAGAACTTCACTGATGTACCGCTTGCTGTTCAGATTGCCCACAATTCTTAGCAATTGAGATCGTCCATGATATGCTATGGCACCCTAGGCCATAACTCCGGGAGTTCGTCCACTGTGGCGTTCGATGATGCACTCCGGAAGGTGGCGTTCACCGGCATAGCGTCTGACACGAATGCGGCCATCATGGTACCACAAATTAAAGCGGGATTCGTCAGAAAACATGGCATGCTGCCAATCAGCACGCCAGTCTCTATGCTGAGCGGCCCATTGTAGCCGCAGGCGGCGATGGTTTAGCAAGAGAGGGATCCTGTATAAAGGAGTCCTTGCGCGTAGTCCACGCTGCAGCAGACGTCTATGAATTGATGAAGCACACAATGAAACACCTGTAGCTATTGACCACTGTGCTGCCAATTGTCTAGAGGAAGCTGTACGGTCCGTCAGCGCCATGCGGACCAGGTGTCTATCATCGTGAGCTGACGTCACATTTCGGGGTCCACTCCCGGATTTCCGAGTTGTCCGACACTCGTCCGTCCACTGCTTCCAAAGACGCATCACTGTGCTGCTGTTACGCTGCACACAAGCGGCTACTGCACGATAAGACAATCCAGCTTCACGAAGACCGATGATTCTCCCCGTTCAAACTCTGTAAGTTGTTCAAATCTCGCTCTCTTTCGTCGAAGAGGCATAAGTAACGATTGAGCTAACGTTTACCACTATCAGATAATCAGCGTTAACCATACACGCCTCGCTACAGCCGTCTATTTATTCGGATCCATCCACCGTTCAGAGGGCGCTGCTCAACATACGCATGCGCTACGGATTTTAAATTCTAATCATTTGCATATCATGCGCTAATTTGCATTTCCTGAAAATTTCAGCTCACTCGCGTAAGTCCTTCATGGTGTTGCAATTTTCACAAACATGAGTTTATATTTATAATGAATTAAAATGGAATTTATGTTTATAATTTTTATGAACAGATCTCTTTTAAATCATTTGTCGTACTGTACGAATACTTTTTACACTCACTGCAGTAAGGTAGTTTATATATTTTCTATGCGTTGCTTTTTTATGCGGCCCGTATTTACCGCATAAAAATTTTTTTTAATGTGTTGCAAACAATATATTTCACAACTACTTACTTTTTACCCTTTTTTTATGTTATCCCTATCCCCGAGACCAGGTTTGGTTGTATTTAAAAACGAATTTTACATAAAAAGAAACGATTGCAAAATTTCCTGTGGTTCAATATATTTATTTATAAATAAAGATTGCCTGTACTAAATTTATGAAATTAAATTTTTCTTTGATAATATCGAAATGCTTGAGAAACATTTAGATATAAGAAGCGAAGATAGAAACGAAAGTCCAGCTTTTATTTAATAACGTGATATCAGAGACTTCCCCTAGACTCAGAAATCACGGTAATCTCACATTTTACTGTCATTATGTGAGCTGGATATTTTTGTTAGCCTCGATTTCTTACTAATGATTCACAAAGTTAGCTTTATTCTACTTTTAACAGTTATCAAAATTTATAATGCTTTTATTCTGTTTTTATATTTCTATCATGATCCTATTACATCATAAGACATCTTTGCTTTGTTATTTTATTTTTGTGCACTTGCATTTGCACCGTCTATGCTACAATTTTATTTAAATATTCATTCAAATTTCTCTCTTTTTTTAAAAAAATTTATTAAGAATCTCATTTTTACAATTCCTCATTGAGTTTATTTTTTACTTAAAAGATAAGATATAGGGGGATTGAAAAGTCGTGCAATCCATACAAAAATAATTTATTACACAGGTACTAAAAGGAATCAAACTACAAACATGAACTAAATTGAAAAGGGATTATCTTGAGAATCAAAAATAACAAAATTTTTTTGCATCGTCACAAATTTAACATTTATACATTTTATATCCATTTATATGTTCAAAATGTGATCCTTTTTATCAAATAGATGCACTAATGCTTTTTTTTTCAAATTTGAGAACACTTTTCTCAATGTTTAAAAGTTTACTTTTTTATTTCATTTTAACGTTTGCACTAAGTTCGTTAATGGAATGGGGACACACAATGCACTAGAGACCAATTTTTGCACTGGACACAAATTTTTAATTAATGCAGACTCTCGTGAAACATATGCGGATTTTCTGTGCTCCTGTTAACATAAAGTTTGGCTATTAAGATAACATCAAGCTTCATCGGTAGAGAAAAACAGAGAATTAAATTTTTCTACTCGATGTTAATAAGCAATTTGTTCCGCCCATTGTAACACAACCGCTTTAGATGATCAGGCACTTTCAGTTCTTCAATGGCACGAGCACGATAAGGACGAAGATACAGTTTGTGTAATGCTATTTGTGAGCTTCCATATGATACACTTTATTGCGATAAAAGTTTTTCACGCCCTGTGTTAGTGACTATAACACCTTATTTCTTTGTCGGGATTCAGACGAAATAGGCAGCCATTCTATTTCTTACCATGAAAGGCTCTAATTTCTTAAAACCTGAATATCAAGCAAAATAGCACTATCTTGTCCAGTTAACGAACATTTGAAAAGATGTCTTTTAAACATTTCAAAAACTTTTCTGTAAAAAGACGTTGCGAAATAGTGTTTGTTCTTAAAAATTCCTTCTTCTTGGGAAAAACTCATCCCGATATTGCACCAAACAAATAGTTTTTATAGCTAATAGTATAAACTAAAAAAACCTTCCATTCGAGATATTACTTCTAATAGTATAGTGGGGCCATTTTTTGAAATAATTTAATATTAATGTCTATTTTAAAAATTTTCAAATTTTTGAATGTTTTCGTTGGATGATTTTCGATCACCTCGCAGAATCAGCTTCAGTAATGTGTGTTCATATTTTGTATTAGAGTACATATTCTTTTATAATGAATAAAAAATTAGTGTAACAAAAAGAAATTGTCAAAATCTATTGAGATTTTTCATGTGTGTTTGTAATGATACATGTAATTACAAAATGAAATTAACAAGGATCATATATTGCAAGAAAACTTAGAAGGAGAAACAGTGTCTATCACCTCGTGGGTCACCTCTGGCCTAGATGCACGATATCATACTGTCAATAATTCTGGCATACAGATTTTTTATGGTGTCAGGCGACATCTCATTCCGTGATTACTCTAAGCATAGTTTTAACTCCTAAGCTGCCGAATTTTTCGTCCCAGGTGATCCCTCAAATTTTCAATCTGTGACAAATTTGGGGATTGGGAGGGTCAACAAAGCGTGTCAATAAAATAGAGACAATCCTGACATTTTTGCTTTGTGCAGCCGAGCATTATTTTGCTTTTTGGAAACCCTCCCATGAGAAGCAACACAGATGGCAATAGGATGCCATAAAGATACATTTGGGTTGTCATAACATCATGGATCATTATTAGAGGAGAACGAGAATTGTATGCAATGGTACCTCGAACTGTCACAGCAGGCGTAGACGCAGTGTACCTCTCCAAATAGCAGCCAGAATTCCAAACCACACACAGCTGTCATCAGAATCCAAATTGAGTCACGATTCGTCTCTGAAACTTTCCAGTCACAACCAAAATATAGTTCAATTTCGCTGAGAGATACACCACTCAAAACGAAGGTGATGGTGAGTGGCTCTCAGAATACCGTGATAGCAAGTGATTGGCATGCAAATGCCTCAAAATGATATGGACAGGTGCAAGAGCTAATATAGATCGTGTCGCCTGTGTACGGATGCTAAGCAATAATATAAGAACTTATCGGACAATGAAGTGGTCTTTCTGGTTATTGGCTGTTCGAGGGCGTCCCGTGGAAAGATACCAAGAGTGTTTGAACTCACTTCTCACTCACTGGTTCCAACACTTTCTTATATTGGCTGAGGTGACAACAAACTCGCCGAGTTGATCCTCATTTATCCCTATTCTCTATCATCCCAATGATCCTTACCTCTCAAACTATTCTGTAATTTGCTTCCATGCTGGTAGAAGAATATTTCTGATCATAAAATGCATATCTGCAGCAGGTAGATAGATAGGTAGGGAGTAACAGCTTAACGGCAAAAAAAGATCAATTTCAGCTAAGCAAACAATCTAAAATGCTTAATAATAAAGATTAAGATTCTCGTTTATTTAAATCAATTAAAAGGCATTTTACATGAATATTTTTTTTAAATAACTTAATAAAAGTCGTTTTAAAATCTCAGTAATTTGCATGTCCCAAGGCTAAAATTTTACAGTTATAATGGAGTTCTATTTAAAACATATCTGAAATCATCTCTTTCTCATTTTAATTCACCACGTCATCATTATTAGATGAATCCTCCACTGAAGTAAATAAAGAATCTGATACTATTTCGGATTCTGATGCTAATTCGGTTGATGTTGGAGGCGACTTTTTAATTCTTTTTCTGTTAAGAATTGCATTCTTCGAATTCTGTTTATTTCTATCTATTGTCTTAATTGTTTCCTGTTGATTTTCTTTTTAATTTAGTTTGACTTTGGCGTCTATCCAATCAGATCCATTTTCCTGTTTTTATTTTGATGACTGAAATTGCATTTTGGGTATTTAATTCCTGTACTACTTCTGTTAGAAATAAGTGAGCTATCAATTTAGTAGCAAAAATCTATCCTTCACAATAATATTCTATGAACTTCAACGTTTACTGGAAAATCAACAAATTGTCTAACGCATAATAATAAATTTGATTAAACAGCAGTATACGTTTCGGTAAAAAGTTACTAGATTGAAGTTTCTTATTAGTTTTTAGATCATCACCGATAGACTGCAGCTTCTGTATTTTGAACGAGGACATTGTGTTAGTAGTACATAAATTAAAAATCGGGCAAATGTAGACACCTATTTATAAAAAAATATTTCTAATTTCTGATCGTAACCATTTATGTTTCGAAACCAGTTAGACTGTGACAAATTCTAGCCTTCGCTGGTGCATGATGTTTTGAAAGAAAAGAACGTATAAAGTTTGATAAACAATTCGGGTTTGATACCACACCACCCACGATGAAGTCTAACATGAGAAAGTAGATTCCTGCAATATTCAAGATCCTAGTACAGACCTACAATGTCTGCATCACTCCCTTTGATGACCTCCACCCTTAGTAAGATGTCCAGGAAGTGCCCCATAGTTTGAACCTTAAGCAGCTTCAGCCCCATCAAGCTAATAATTACCAACAGATTGATACATCTGGAAATTCTATGCCCCACCCGTCTACCAAAACCAGGGATCACAGAGATATTTTGCTCAAGACTATAGATTTAACCAAATCTCTGCTCATTTTATTGGATTCTCTTCTCTGGGGAGTTGGGCCACCAAGCATGGAAAACACGTGAGCCAGAATACTGATATTGTCCGCAGAGATGAAAAAAAACATGTGAGAACTAATCAAATGCTGAAAAATAAATAAAGGTTGACCAACAATTTAAAATGTGGGAGGAAAATGAGGGCAATTTCTCAAAATATATTAAGATATTTCTTGTTATTTCATTAATAATAAAACAAAGAGCATAAACAATCAATATGCAAAGAATGTACGGGATAAATAAGTTTCAAACAATGTAATGTGTTAAACAATCTTATTTTTTTCCTAGTAGAAAATGCAGACTTATTCTTGTTAAGTCTGTATTTTCGAATAGTAAAAAATAAGGAAAAAAGAATTTAGATAAAAGATCACTGAGAAACCTCGGGTGCGAAATATTCGTGCACATCTAAAGGACTTCCATGGTGATCCGACAGTTCTTCCTTGGTGAGCTAATTTTTATGTCAGGAAATATATATTTGAATCTGCTTATATGAACAATAAAATTAAAAGTCCATTTTTAAAATTTATTCCTTTAGAGACAGGCTATTAATGGATAATCATTAATGTTTCCAATTCACGTTGATTTTCGGCAAAGTGTTGGAATATAACATTTCCAGGCGCTTGAATATTTTTTTTTTTTTTTATACTTTTATACAGAGAGAAAAAAATTTTTTTTTTAATTATTTATTCATGCCATACGATTGGTAGTATGTGCGAGATAATTTTTCTTAACTACCGCCTTAATGACAGAGATAGTATGTAGGCATATGGCATTATGAATTTCTTTAATCTATAATTCAAAAGAAAATTTTATTAAAATGCCTAAAAAATAATAAGGAGTTTGTATGTAGAAGAAAGTAATCTAATTTAACCATTAGTTTTTACTTCACATAGTATCATTCAGCTCACTTATGGGACTAGAAATGTGTTAATGCTAACGGTGGTAAAAGCACGCATGTCATGAAATTGTTCCTTTCTGTATACATAAACAAATATTCTCCCGGAATATGTCAGCGATTTTGATGACTCGTTTAAAGTTTTGACATCATTATTAAGTGAAAACAAATGCATATATTATATTTAATAAAAGCAGATTTTTGAGTACTCTTATTTATTTACTGTCCATTATGGAAAAATTATACATTTTTCATGTTTTGTTTCTTTTGTTACTGTTTTCTAATTCAGCATATTCTTTGATTGATGGCTTGTATTGTGGGACAGAGAACTGCTATTCAGGTTTAATATGTTTCCTTTTGTTATTTTTGTTTGTAATTAGTGTAATTTTTTTTATTAAAATTCACAATATTTGTATTTTACAGTTCTTGATGTTAACAGAGAATCTACAAAGGTAACATAAATTAGCTTTTTTTATATTATAAAATGTATATAAATAACAATATTAATTTACCTATATTGATTTAATTAACTATGTGTTATTAATTATAACAATTAATAATTATATCTTAAGTAGGTAACAAGGAAAATTTTAAATCTGTAAACTCTTCAGGGATACATTTTCAATAACTGTAGTTATTTGCAACAGGTGCACACTGAAATGAAATAACACCTAACCTAAAGTTGTCTGATATCATCTACTGTTTTCTGCTGAATACCTAAAAAATTTAAACTATGGTAAATTTTTGTGTTGATATTTTTTGGAGGAGGGAGGAAATTAAAAGTTTTGTATATTTTCAAATCTGTTTTAAAAACCTATTGAATGAGTGTCCAAGTGGCACTCTGAAATACTTTCATGTGCTTTAGTGGGCTTTTTTTTTTTTTTTTTTTTTTTTTTTTTTTTGCACTTTAGTACCACAAGCTACAGATTTGAATCCTGGCGGTGGCATTGATGTTTGTGATTCAGAATCCACTTTAAATTGTAGGTCCGTGTCTGCTTAGCCTTTGTATGCTAAAAATGACCGCAGAAAGATAACACAAATCGACTATCATATCAAAAATTAACAAGCGATCATGTCTGATAGAATCAAACACAGTGGAGTAATAGAGGAAAAAGATAGTTCTTCAGGAGTTTTAATTACAATAAAGATAATTTTTAATAATTAAAATTTGAAATTTCATGAAGATCAAATGAAAAATAGATGAAATTATTCCTTGATAACTATTAAATTGTTTTTCTCATAATTGCTTTGTGCTGTGTATGTCTGACAAGTAATCAATTCATCCAGTTGTCTTGAAACCAGCAGTTTACATTTCAGTTGGTGGAGCAGTATTTATCTATTCTTTCCAAAATAAGTAATAACAAATTTTCTTTCAACATATATTATTATTTGTAATATATTTTAACAGAATTTGTTTTGAATTATAGCTTGTAAAATTTGTATTTACATCTATTCAGTATATTTACAACTTTATTTTACAGGCTGAAATTGCAAAAGCATATCGATATTTAGCCAAAAAATACCATCCAGATATGCATAAGACTCCTGTGAGTATTTGGTTGTTTAAAATAATTTGTGATACCAAAAAACACTATTATTTTATTATAATTTATGTTTTTTTTATGAAACATTTTTTTCTTATTTTAGGAAGCTAAAAAAAGAAGCTGAGAAATCTTTTACATTAATTGCAACCGCATATGAGGTTTGAATACTATTTTTTAAAAATATTGTTATAATTGTTTTGTTTATTATTTTATATTGTTTTATTCAGAATTAATGGATACTCAGATTAAAATTATATTACTGTGTTTTCAGGTTTTAAAAGATGAGGAAAGCCGAAAAGATTATGACTATATGTTGGATAACCCTGGTAATATATGGTTGTTTTTAATTTTTGTATAGTATAAAAATTTATTGGCAGCCAAATGATTTCCAGCTAATAAAGTTCAAGTTTGGAGAATATGCTTATATTACTTATATCAAAGTTAAATTATTATTTATTGAAACTTTTGAAATTATTATTTTTCACTTTCAGTTAAATTTCAAAATTATGTTTAATAAAAGTTATTTTCGAATTGGATTTATCTTTTAAAAAAATGGCAGTAGTAAAAAAATTCATAACTACAGTAAAACATAATACAAATTCACTTCAGTTGAAGGTAAAATTATAGTCTATAAACACAAAATATAGACTTAAATGTACTACAAGTTTGGCAATCCAAATTCACCCTTTTGCAAACCAGAGTCTCTCTTGCAGACCAAATTCAATTGTTTCAAATTCACCTTCTAAAAATTAGTGTTTATTTATGTATCAGAACATGTACATAAGTATATTTATAAACAAGCATGTGCATTTGTACATTTGAATATGTATGTCTACTTGAGTATTTATGTATTGTTGTGGGTGTGGATCTATGTATATATGAGGGTTGTACAAATGGTAATCTGCATCTATTTCAGAACTCTTGTGTACATGGGTGTATGTTTATATGTAATATGTCTGTATGTTTGAATTTATATATAATCTGTATACAAATTTGTTTGTATACATACAAACAAATTTGCATTATTCATGTAATATATGCATCTATGTGATATATATACATAATGTAAGTGTATGTGTGTGAATGTATGTTTTTGTCTACACATTTGTATGTATGCTTGTTCCTATGCCAAATATAAATGCATGAATAATGCATATGTGTGTATATATTAGAGGGTCTGATGGCTGAGTGACTAACTCTCGGTGCCACAGGTTTCAGGTTTGAGTCCCATCGGAGCCATGGATGTTTGTCGCTGTTTAGAATCCACTTTAAACAATGGGTCCTGATCTAATAGGACTGTATAGTATTGGGTTGACAACCTTACCCTGTAAAAAGAATAACATCTCCTGGTCCAAAATCTGTCAGTAGGCAGAAGGCCTTGGCCCACCATGGGACTGTTGTGCCAGTGAAGAAAACGAAGCATAACTCATAAGCATATATGAGTTGATAATTTGATTAAAATAAAAAAAAGATAACGTGAAAAATTCACTTTAAAGAAAATTTTACTTTAATTTTGTCTTTTAGTATTTGCTTGCATTAGAATAATATTATAAAGTCATTCTTCCTTTTTAAATTAAGGGTATTCATATAAATTTTCTTAGCATGATATGTATAGACAGGCTAACTATGTATATGATTTTAAAATTAAATGCAGAACTAATTTAGATCATTCACAAAATATACTAATGTGTAGAGATTTGATTGTATTTATGAATATTTATTTGTTTTAACTCTAAATAGTATAAAGTGTCTTATTTGGCGTTACTATTTTAGATATAATATACAGTCACTATTTGCGGTATTATAGAAGACGAGTAGCACCAAAAGTTGATGTTAACATTGTTGTTGCTGTTACAATTACAGTAATCTCTGTTGTACAAGTAAAATTTTCTTTTATATATTATAACTTTTTATATGTATTGATATATATACATATGTGTATGTATTATTTACTTATATTTTCTTTTAGTATCTTGGTGCATGGTCAAGGTACAAGACAGCTATAGATTATCTCATAACAGTACCTAAATATCGTATAAAGGTAAGTTTATGTTTACATATAATGTTAGTAATTTTCATAAATGCAATAAGTAAATGATTTGTTGTACTTTCTCCATCTTTTGCATCCATCTTCATTCGTTTTGGTATCTTAAAGGAATCTAAATTTGGACAAGATAAATCTCATTTTAATGAACTTTTTTTTTTGTTTAAAAGGTAAAGAGCATCCCATTGATTTAAGAACACATTTAAACACCTCCCCATAGACGACAATCTTGTCTTCACATATTTTGAGTTTCACTACCTATCTTTTCTTGGGTGTTTTTCATTTCTTTTTTTGAGATTTTTTTTATGTAATAAGAAACATTAACAAAAATATCAACTGGTAGAGAATTAATTCCTTTACCTGCTGCCAAATCAATTAAATGGTAAACACATCCCATTATGAAAATGCTTTCATTTTCTTTTAATAGAACACCATTTTTCTTCCATTTATCACATTCGCATTATCACATCCAAAGACAAAGCAGTTATCTAGTGGAATTTTGTTTAGCTCTAATGCATGTGCAACTAATTGCCCTATGTTTCTTCCAGTACTGTTCAGCTTTTAAAGGTGTGAGAGAGAACAAATTGCTTGTAACTTTTTTTGGTGTTGTAGTTAAAATATGTAACAGCAACTTGATAAATTTGTAGTTGTTGTTTCTCCTATTTGTTGCAATAGAAAATGGTTGCACCTTAAACTAAGCAATAAAACGAAATTCAGAATCATTAGCCATTAATTTTATAGTGGCTATTGTTTTAGTTGGTATAGCTCTGTGTTGTTTTGCATTTTGGAAACATTTTATTTAAAAAGAGGACCTATATGGTCACACTTGCTATTTGCAAATTATGTTCAACTATAAACTAATAAACAGGTATTCAGCGCAAAAATGCTATTATCTTCAATATTATTGCTAAATAAAGTATTAATTTTTTTACTTTTACTCACAATGTTTGATCGATATTTAGAGGACTTGATAATGAGTAATTATATCTCCTCTTCCGCCATGTGCTATATTAAAGTCGGTACCATAATCTGTACAAAAAGCAAGGAAAGTACCTCTTCTAGACTTAATTATGTAAAGAAATTCCTTTGTATAACACTCTTTAAACTGAGTAACATAATTTTTGATTTAGCATTCATTGTTAAACATATAATCTAGCCCTGATCAAAGAATAGCAATCGATCAGAAACAAAACCCACGTTAATGAAGGAGCGAATTTCAGGAAGGCGTTTGATTTGGTTTTGAGGTGACGGCTTTGTTTTCTACCTCACACAAAGCCATGACTCATTTCCGAAATTATATTTCCTGTTTTTGTAAACCACCATTTACCATGTCAAGGACATGATGCTAAGTTTTGATATTTTCATGCGTATAGATAGCTTTTTATTTTTTCATTTGTGATGGATTATTTTACTGTTTCATTGTTAGGGATCTTCTTCGAAATTCCCCAAGGACTTTGAAATAAGTCTAAATAAATATTTAATCATTTAAGAAAAGAGATTTATATTCAATATGTAATATTTTATTTTTTAATTTAAATTAAGATTTACCATTAAATAAAAAATTGTTTGTTACACTAATTTAAAAAAATAAATTTCAGTTACCCATGTCTATAAAATAAATAAAAGTGCATTGAAACATTAATCAAACATTAGAAAATCTACAATTTTTTAAAATTTTTATTTTTTTCTTCATTTAAAAGTGAATTTTTTTTTATGCTGAAAACATATGTGAAATCTAAGGCTTTTTAAAAAATTTAGTCTATATGAATGACAATGTATATAAATTTTATATTCTAGAGTCTGTGTTTTTATATCATTACACTTATTATATTATATATATATCTAAACAAAATATATATATATATATATATTTGTTTTTTTTTTTTTTTTTAATTTAGGCTTTAGAGATAGCAAAGCAAGAAAATTTATTAGCTGGCGGTAAAAAACGTGACAAAAGATCAAAAGTAAGGAATAAATATTTCATAAAGACTTATTTTAAATTTTTATCATGTAATTGTTTTAACATTCTGGTGTTTTTTTTTTTCTCCCCCAAGAAATAGTTCCTTATGCAATTTATATTATTTAGTGTACTCAAGAATATAAATTTCATAATATATTTGTTGGGAAATAATTATCAAATAAAACTAAATTAATTTTACATTTATTCTTTTTAAAAAAGGAGTGTAAAGTTTAAAGGTACTGAGAAGAGTGTAAGTTTTGAATTTTAAATTTTCAACATTATATTTAGAAATAGATTCACCATTAGAAAAGAGCTTATTTTTTGTTGTGTTTATATATCAGATAGTGTAGAATTTTCTAATTCACTACCAACTTTTTTTAGAGATTTTTGGATTCTCAAATTTATTAAATGTTTATTAAAATAAAGTTTATAGAGACATTTTAAATTTATGATACACTGGCCATTGGAAGATCAAAGTGTATTTAGATATGGCACACTACCATAATTAATAATACTTGGATTTCGCAAATGGTTTATCTTAATTATTTTTTTTATTTCTGTATTAGTATGGATCTACATGTGATATGATATAAAAGTATATTTTCCAATGAAAATGCATGACTGTCAATATCATTGAAGATTTACCTTTTTTTTCTTCAATAATTTCACAAACAAAATGCAATACCATTGATGCCAAACCTCAAACATAATGAAACTAAAAATGTGTCAGGTATCTAAATTTTCTAATATAATATTTTGAATTTATTGGGCATAATGCTGTGACTGCATTTATCATTGTAATGTAGCAAAGGACATATTGAGCATTTGTGGCTTTTTAAATGAAATTGAAATTATGATTACTATGGATCGATAATTGTATTTAAAAAACATTTTATTAAAAGCACATAAAATAATGTTTTTATATAAAATTACAAATTTATTATAAATCCTGATTTAATATATCAAAAGAAACATTTAGTGTGCATTTTTTTCCCTCAAATCATTTGGACTTCTCATGTTACATATGAGCTACAATAACAGTTAAATTGGTCTGGCATACTAAATGCTTTTCCTATTAGTATATAAATAATAAAAAATATATTTAATGAGGATACCATAAAATCACTGTACAGCCTTTGGTTGAATTTTTTTGTCAAGTTTCATAAAATTTTTTTACATAATTCAGATGCTGTTATTTGACAAAGCCTAAAAGTTCTTGCTTTGTATATAAATTTGAAGTGCTTGAACATTCTCATATCTTCTATTGTAGATGTTTGGTATGTAGATTCAGGTATTGCTAACTTTTGCTATTGGAACATGATGCATCATAGGAAATATCTATTAAACTGTGGAGATGCATAAATAAATTTAAAAAGGACTGCATAGGAAAATTAAATCATCCAAAACTAGCTAAAAATTACAAAATAAAAATTATATAATGTAATTGTAGTTAAAAAACTTTAATTAATAATTTTATATTTCTGAATAATATGCATTTATTAACTAACATTAAAATGATAGATACTGTAACAAGAGGTTACTAATCTTAGTAACATCTTGTTACAGTTAAATACCATAATTCCCTTTAATAAAAAAAAGCGTTTCTCAAAAAGAGTGTTTTCTGATGACAAAAAGAGTTCAGAAATAAAAATTTGAATGCTACTGTTATATGAGAGTAATTTTTTCTATTGAAATAATGGCTATTAGCATTGATCACAATTATTGTAAAAATAATTATGAAATAGATGGTAATTTAAAGAATATCTGAAATAGTTTAATTTAAGAGCATTGTAACAAAATGTACTTAAAAAACTAATGCATTTCTAAATACTGCTTAACATTATTTGTATTTTTTTCTTTTGAATTATATAATGTATTTTGATTTAAGAATTTTAAATATGATTTGTAAGTGAATGTCATCAATATTAAATAACTTATTCTATGTCAAATGTAGATGGAAATTATTATAAATTATTTGTATTCATCTTAGAAAACTATATATTGTTAGATTTTTCTAATATGATTTTAAATAAACTTATTTTTAGACATCTTTTGTTTATTTTATTTTAAACTACTGTTAAAATAAACTCTACTCATTTTATCTCTGTCATTCACAAAATTTCACTTTTAAGTTAGTGCCATTTTTAGCATGATAAAAGAGGATTAAATACGAACTCTTCTTTAAATGATTTTATTCAAGAATTAAATGCTAAAATAGTTAATAAAACTATAATATAAAATATTACAATTTTTTTCTTTTATACAATGAATAGAATGAAAATGAACATGTTAAATTAAGGATTATTAGATCATATTAAATTTAAGGATTATTTATTATGATTTTAATTTTTGTTTGCTTAAAAATTTTACATTTTTAAATGATTCGATATCTGTAAATTTTCAGGATCAATTTAAAGAGGAAGCAGAAGCAATATTGAAAAAAATATTAGAGGAAAGGATAGATATAAGGTATTCATCAAAAATAATTGATTTTTTTTTTCTTCTATATTTAAGATTTACTCTCATGTTAAGGTACTGAAAATAATATAACTTTTCCTTCTGTATATTTGATACATTGTGTTGCAAAATTGAAAAGCTAACAAATATCTTATGGCTTCACTTTGTTTAATCATGTAGGTATTCAATATTATAATTTGTTTTTCAATTAAACTTAATATTCTAAAAATGAATATACGTTGTTTAGTATGAATTTTTAATTTTGCCAAATGTTTTCATTTTCCTGAGAAATATAAAATCCTCTTTTCACTTTGCAGTTATTGAAAAAAATAATCTAAAACTCCATATAAAAATATTATACTTGTAGGTTTTGCTGCCACTTTCTTTTTTTGTTAAATTTAATACCTGTAAAACTTATGTTGAAATTTTATTTGACAGTGAGAAACTCTGTCAACATTTCCTGCGTATTTAATGATTTTCAATGTGTATAATGCTCACAGCATAATAATGCAAAATATATCAAACCTTTTTCCATTCCTGCAATATTACTGAAAAGAAAATCTAAATTAAAGTAAGAATAATTTTAAAGTTTATTAAAAAATTTATAAAAATTATAAATAAAATTGAAAAAGAAATAAATTATTCAACAGAGAAAAAAATTGCAAGATATTTGTATATATTGGGTTTTACGTGGCTGTATTAATCTCGTTTTGCTCCCTATTTCAGAGACAGTTTGCCCATGTTAGTAAACTATAGTTCCAGTATTGCTTTGTTTCAAACTGGTTAATTAGAGCCAAAGATATTAATGTTTCAGCTATTGAATATTGCTCTTCCTTTATTCGTTTTATAAAACATAAATGAGAAAATGTTGTTTTGCCTGTGTTTACTGACCTAAAGTCATTATGGTAGAGAACACATACATATCCTTAACAATAATTTTTATTTAGGTTTGGAATATTCCTAAGTTATTTCCCTGATTTAAATGGTCAAGTAAGTTTAAACCCTTTTTCTTTATTATTAGATAATTCACATGTAAGTGTATAAATTAATTGGAACTAGTAGGGCTCACATTGATGCTTGCTTTTACAACTTACAGGAAGAGGTTGTGAACCTCCTTAATTGAAATTTATGCTATGTGTAGGTTAATAACCAAGATATTAACTGGCCAGTATAGTAAGATGCATCTCTTAATAATTTTCGAGAATTGGTTGATTAGGCTACAAAAATATTCTGATAGCTAGATAATGCCTTTAAATATTATCCACTATCTTAAGCTTAATTTCACACCTAGACCTTGAGCTGCAAGGCATAAAACTTTGACCATTCACTAGTGTCAATGTACGATGCCTGAAGCTTTTGATGGGTGGGCACAAACTTACTGGTCCATTTAAATCAGGGAAATAACTTAGGAATATTCCAAATCTAAATAAAAACTATTGTTAAGGATGTGTATGCCTTCTCTACCATAATGGTTTCAGGTCATTAAACACAGACAAGCCTCTCTGTGTGAATGAGGCTTTACCGCTATGACCATGTAACATTTTAGTCAGTATTAATATGTACTATAAGTTTAAATCAAATCAGTGATAGACAATTTGTGTCCTCTCTTTGCTAACCATTTGGAACTGAATAATTGGGCTTAAAACTCCTATATTTTTAGGCAGATTATCATGAAAATTCCCAAAAGATCATTTATTTACTATCCTGCCTTATACTAGCAGGCCTAGTTTATTTTATATATTTTTGTCCTGTCTTGAAGTTATCCTTTTTTAAGGAGTTGCCTTTTTTTTTTTTTTTAAGTGAGGTTGATAGAATGTTTTTGTAATTGTAAAATTGTTTATTTTTGCCTCCAATAATCTGATTTTTATGAGAAAATAAAAATCAAAGTAATGACATATTTGCTTATTTATTCTGTGGTGGGAAGACTTAAAATATTATGAATATACACTGGTGTCCAAAAGTTAAGCATAAATCGTAAAATGCGAAAACATGGAGTAAATATTCGTAAAATTATTCCGACTTTCTTGCGGATATTAATTGGGTGAAGAAGAAACATTGGGTTTATGCAAAACTTTTTCAGTCGACTACGTCCTGCGCGAAACACCTGCGCATATCGGAACGCAGAGAAACCGGTTCACGCAGCATGGGCAGTTCAGACAAGTTTCGTGCAACTGCTGTGCGAAGGAACGTTGTTAACCATCAGACAAGGTGAATGATGGCACAAAGACGCCAATTGGACATGCTTGCGAAAGGAAGAATCGTTGGAATGCTGGAATCAGACGATCACAAACCGAAGTGTCTCGAATTTTGAATGTGGACCAGTCTGTGATCTCAAGACTGTGGCAGAGGTTTCAAAGAACGGGAGATGTTATCCAACAACCATATCAGGTCGACCAAGAGTCACAACCCCTAGCCAAGACCGATATCTGGTAATAAGTGCTCGACGTCAGAGGGGCTGTACTGCCAGAGCATTGGGTTCAGCGCTCACAGTCGCCACAGGAATACGAATTTCGAGACAAACTGTTTACAGGAGACTCAATCATGCTGGCCTGTATGCCAGAAGACCAGCAGTTTGCATTCTCCTCACGTCTGCGCATAAACGCGCTCGTTTGAACTGGAGTTTGAAACATCAACATTGAAGTGTAGGAGAGTGGGCCAATGTGATGTTCAGTGACGAGTCCCGGTTTAGTCTGAGTAGTGATTCTCGTCGGGTAACGATATGGACAGAACGTGGAACACGTTTTGAACCAAGAAACATAACGGAAAGACATCATTTTCCATCAAGGGGAGTAATGGTATGGGCAGGCATCATGATGGACGGCCGCACAGACCTCCATTTCTTTGACACGGGGTCTGTGACTGGTCAAAGATACAGAGACGAAGTTCTTGAGCCTTATGTTCGCTTGTTTCGAGGTGCTGTCGGTCCTGACTTCATATTCATGGATGATAATGCGCCATATCACCGATCGGTGCTGGTTGATGACTTCCTTGAAACGGAAAACATCCAGCGCATGTCGTGGAATGCGAACTCCCTGATTTAAATCCTATCGAGCATGTATGGGATATGCTCGGGCGACAAATGCAGCCCTTTCGCACCCACCAAGCTCTGTTACAGAACTGAAGAGAGCTCTCCAATAAGCGTGGAACCGTTTGAGCCCACAACTCATTCATCATCTCATAGCAAGTATGGTAAATCGCCGTGCCTGGCTGTCAGAGGTGACCACATGCCTTATTAAACAGCAGCATCAGTATTTTATTTAATGTTTTCTTTCATTTTTTTCTTTAAAGTGTGAACCCTTGCTATGCTCAGTTTTCTTTCAAACTGCTACTTTGGATAATAAAATTAATTATTATCGTTCTTTTGATTTGCTTTCTTATTTTATAACCATTTTACACTCGCATATCACGTTTCCCGCCATTCTAATTTACAGTTCCTTCTTTATTCACATAATTATCATTTATGCTTAACTTTTGGACACCAGTGTACATATTCTTCATTGAGTAAATTATTTTATTGTATTAAACAAATTTCTTGACAATCTTTAACCTCTTCAAGAAAATATTACCTGTAAGAATTAAGGGGAAAAATCCCTTAAATCAAGCCTTATATGTACTGTTGGGTTTGAAAGTGAAAATTAAACATAGTTTTTGTGACATAAAATAGAAAATAATACAGAAGTGTTTCTATTGCCAGTTAAAAAAAAAAAAAAAAATCAAAAGATAATGATGAAAGCATCAAATAAAAACTTAGTAAAAGGCATTTAAGTTGAATGCTTTTGAAGAAAAGCTGCATTTACTATTCATAATAGATAGCTAAATTAAGATATAAATAAGTATATGTAGTAAAACTTATATGTGTATATAGTAAAACAAGACTAATTGGTAAGTAACTATGTTGCTATTTTTTTAAGAATGCTTTTTAAAAATTTAATTGTCTTAGTTTGCATTTTTAATTACTTATGATATTTTTCTTTTCATAGGGGAGGATATTCAAGACCCTCTTTATGTGATGTATTGTGGGTAAAATTGATTATTTGTCCTTACTTAATAACAAAATATATTATATGGAACATACGATGGCTATGGAAATTTAACATTCAAAAACACGAATATGGAGAAGAAGAAAAGTCATATCTTATTAGAAAAAATTTAAAGCTTTCATTTACTCAGTGGGATGCTACTCCTGACGAGGAGAAGAAAGAGTGTTTTGATAAAAAAATATGGATAAAAGAAAACTTTTAGTAAGTTGTCATAAAATAGATGTTTTTTTAATTCCTTTTTTTTCTACATCTATTTTTATACCCAACTCCTTCTTATCTTAGTATATACTAAAAATATTTGATAATGAGAATCAGATTTTTATTTTTATTTTTTAAGAAATTGTAGTGTTATGTATAAAAAAGATTTTACTTTAATTTTTGCAGAAATGGAAACTTCAAAAAGAGGCTGACCTTAAAGCACAATATGCTGAGAGTGCTCGATACAAAAGTAATAGGAGGATGATGAAAAATCAAGGTGTTAGGCAAATAACATTTGGTGATTAAATATTTAAATGAAATATAATAGTCTGTGTTATTTTTTAAACTGTGTAACTATTTAAACAATATAAGTTATCTTTTATACAATCTTCCTTTATGAATTGTATTTTTCATGAAAATTTTTTCACTTCTTTAATATTGGCATTATTAATTACTATTTATTATTGAACTGTTGAAACTTTTGAAAAGTGGAATAACTTTGAACTTGAATGCAGTTAGCATGCATTCATTTTACAATCAAAGCATAAAATGTATGTTGAACATATGTGAAAAAAGTTATATGTAATAATAATAAAATCATGCTAATGAAAATAAGTTGGTATTTAATTACAAAATATGATCATGTTATATGTTATAGCTGTTCATTTTTTTTTTGTATTTGATATTTTCAATAACAAATGTGTTTATTATTTAAAAATTATTCAAAATTCTTACTATAATTTTTTAAATAATATATGTTATAAAAAGCAAATTCTAGAAACCATAGAATTTAAAGACTTATGTATTAATGACCAATTCATTTAAATATAGAAAAATAATTTTAATTGTAAAAATATGAAATAGATAATTTGATGCATATCCAATAGTATCATAATCACCCATCATATTTAAATGAAAAGACTATTTAGTTTTATTTATTTATTTTATTCATATTTATTAAGTTATTCAAATACATATACAATCAGTTTGATTATAGCTGTATTTTTTTATCTATATTTATATTGAAAAATCAGTAAAATAAATTTTTATCTTAATATAATTAAAAGTAATTGAATTATACTAAAAATTAATAAACAGAATTTAAATTAGTATCTGTTTTCTCTTCTATAATCTAATTTTAGATCCATTAACCTTGAAAACATTTTTTCTTTGTGTAGAAATTTTATTTTGAATTAATTTGAAAAACCTTACCTAAAAATAGTAATTATATATAATGAAAGAAGTTTGTAAAGAGTAAAAATATTTTACAATCAGAATTAAAAATTAGGTTAGTAAAAACTTAATAGAAATATAATGTGTTTCTTTAATTGGTTACTGTAGCATCAGTTAATCAAAAGAAAAACTTATATAATTAAAGAAGGAGTAAACTATTAACTAAGAGGTGAAAGTTTCTTGACTGAATTTCACTCCATAAAAATATTCTTAAAAAAAATTTTTTTTTAATCTGGTCAAAAATGGATACGAAATTTATCATAAAAGTATTTTTAAGTAATAAAATGCAAAAATTAGAGAAAAATTTTTTTTTAAAATGCATTTTTAAATCAATAGTTTTCTTAAAAAAATTTTTTAATTGGTGAATTTAAATTGTAATGTATGTTTGTGCAAAATTTAATATTTGTTTGACAAAGTTTAAAAAAAATAAAGATACTAAATTGTAAATACTAAAGTATTTTGATTAAAAAATAATTTGCTTTAATTTATCTTGCTGTTTCATATTATATCTGAATGCAGATAAAGTTTTAAGTAGACAAAAACAATTTATTCTAATATCTACCTAGTTTCACTTGATATTAAGAACATAAATACACACTAACATAGTAAAAGTATATTTTTATTTTTTGTTCATGTTGCATGTCTTATTTTAATGAACAACTTTAAATGAAAATTTCCTTTTTTTTTTTTTAAATTGCTTTTTTGTTGGTGCTGTATGCTAGATTTTGGCCCATTTGACTTTGAGAAACTGTGTGTAGCTCTTAAGTCAGAAAGTTTGGAATCTCCTGATTTAGAGGAATAAGAAAATATAGACCTCATACAGGCAAATAAAATTTCAGGACAAAATTTGTGTTTAAAACATACATAGTATCTGTGTATTTGTATATTAGTTATACGAAGAATATTTTGTGCTTAAAACCCATAGTTAACTAACTATAAAAGAAAGACAAGAGGCTATGTATGCTTTTAATATACATTTTTAAAGTATTATTAATTTCCTATTTTTGTTTTTACTGATATACAATAAGCAAGTTTCATTTAACTTTAGTTTTGATACAATGAAAAGTAACAATATTAAAACTTTTTTGCAGGAAAAAAAAAAAAAAAAAAAAACTTCTTTAGCTTGTTCATACTTAATAGAAACAGATTATTATATGATGTATAAACAAGAAAACACAAAAGGAATTACAGACCGAAGTACAATTTTACTCTTTAATTTATTTAAACAATAAGTTTCCTTAGTTAAAACCAATTCCTTAGTTTAGACCCAATTTAAAATTATTCTTATATATTAATAAGAAAAACACAAAAACCTAATTGATTTTATCAAGTATTTAGAGATTTTTCTTATCATAACCTAGTTATCAGCAGGTTCACTTTTGTATTTCATAATTAAGAATTACTTCCTTCGTTTTCTGGAATTTATAGCCTCTTCAATTTTTTTTTTTTTTTTTTTTTTTTGTTGCCTCATTCAGCAACAGAGGGAAGGCTTCTTTTTTCCTTCCATTGGAAGATAATATTGATAGTTTCTCACCCAAATCTTGTTTTTCCCCCTCTCTCTCTCTCACTTTTTCCAGTTGAGGGCCTAGCTCTTAGTAGGGTCACCTTGGCGTGAAGGCCATTCTTTATGACCAGCTAAAACATAGCTGGCATCTTGTAGTTTCCCATTTTCTACCATTGTTTTTATCCCCAAATTAACATATGTTTGCCCATGATCTGTTATTAGTTTTATTCCCTGGAGGGCGTAACGAGCTCTGATGGGCGATATCAGGAGTGCCAGCAGAGACTAGGACATGATAAATGCTTCGGCATCATATATGTTGTCGCGAACTTCCTGGTCTGTCAACGAATTTACATTCTGTTGGGCTACGAATTACATTTCCTTGCTTGTTGGGCAGTTTGTGGAAACAGTCCAATCGATTATATCTTCTATCGCCTTTGGCGAACACCATGCTGCAGGGCCTATAGCAGAATATGGGACATGTAGTGCGAGTGGGAGGTTGTAGTTTGGTGGTTCGTGATGCTTTTTAATTATATTGTTTTTCTCCTTCTTCCCACCTTAAACATCTTATGGATCTTCTATATATACATCAAAAGTTGACTAGATCACCAAAGATTTTATCATGAAAAGTGAAGAAATATCATTGGAAAATATTTCAACTATACTCCTTCAAATCATTCTAAGAATGGTTGGAGAGGTAAAAAAATATAAAAATAACAGCCGGTGGAGAAATACCCGTAGAAGTTTTAAATATAGAACAAGCGAGGAATATGAAAAATTACAAAAATAGGAGATATTAATATAAGCATAATTCTCCATCAATAAAACAGTAGCAGAGGAGTATTTTTCGAAACACATGTCAGTGACACTGAAGAAGAGGCTCTTAGGACCCAAAATGTTATCCAAGTAATACAAATTACAGTGAAAAGAAATAACGAAATCTTACCCACGAAACGCGTTGTTTTAACTTTTACAACAACTAAGATTCCAAACAATGTAGTAGTATATTTAAACCAAGTAGTATATTACAACCAAGTAGCATATTTAAATGCACCAATATGGTCATATATTCAAACGCGATGAGATGCTTTAAATGCTAAAAATTTGACATTCAACAAAAAGTTTTCAGAGGAAAAGATGCATTGGATTGAGTACTACTCGAACGAAACTCCATGTTGCACTAACTGGAGGGAGAAGAAGAACATCAATCGTTCTCCAGATTTTGCCCGAAATGGAAGTTAGAGAAAGAAATGCAAGCTGTAAAGTAACAAGACACAAGCCCTAATTATCATACGGTGTAATACACAAAACCACAAGGGCTCTCTTTGTAAACAGGCAGAAACTCTGGCCTGTCCAGTCACTTTCAGAAAAAGAAAAACAATACTTTTTGTCACATCCCACTTCCTTTTCTCCCAAAACCTCATTTAAGAAAACCCGTTAAGAGAGGGAGCGGGTCAGCTTCCCTCACTTCTCATTGAGTCAACACTTTCTCAGCCCATGACCCATCATCAATCACGATGCAAAAACTCATGGCCTAGACCATATTCCATCGGTAATTGTTTTGACCTGTGAAGGTCGAATAGACAATCGCTAATTTCATGAGTTCTCATTATCTATGACACTGATTATCTATCAGATTCGAGTGACAGTTTGCTCTCATTAGTACAATTATACTAATTGTATGTAATATATTTATATTACGTACAATTCCACAACACTGCTTATCTGCTGTCAAATTTGAGTGATCGGTTGTTATTATGTACTTGTCAAAGAATATACATTCCTATCTCCTGGGAACGAAATGCTACAACTCTCCCCCTCTCTTTGAGAGAATTTTTTTTAAATTTTTCTGCGAAAAAAATTCTGTTTCACATATTCACTTGCTCATTCTACTACAAAGACAATTTAAACAAATACAGAACAGAACAAAAGAAATTTAAAATAAATACTTAAACATGACGTTCCTGTTATATAGATTGCTAAAATACATTTTCACAAAATTATATTGTTGAAAATTTACCAATTTCTTGTTTTTTTTTTTTTTTTTTAAGAAAATTCAATTCCTTATTCTATAATATAAAATGAGAACAAAAATTTTAATCTTTTATATTCTCTCAATTTTCTGGATTCACTGGCTAAGAGCATCGGCATTTTTATGTTTTTTGCCCAGCTGGTGAATTACCTAATATTGGAAAGGTTTAACTATATCGACCATCTTAATCCATCTTCTTGGATTTGACCCAACATTAGACCTTAACCATACTAAAGGATTATGGTCAGTCTCTATGATCATTTTGTTTTTACCATTTTTGATAATACATATTTTTTTAGGCCATAGACCACTGCAAGACATTCTTGTTCAGGGTAGAGTATTTCAGCTCATTATCTGAAAACTTTTTACTTAAATACAAGATGGGATGCTCGTTATTTTCGGCATCGTGTTGTGATAAACAATACCTAAACCAAATGAGCTCGATTCGGTCTGTAGAATAAATTCTTTTTTATAATCAGGAGAGTACAATTTAGGTTTTGCTAGTCAAAAATGCGTTTTAACTCTCCAAAAGCCTGATTACATTCCTTGGTCAAATTTATGTTTTCTCTCTTAATTTTTCTTTTCTGAGCTTTTATTAGAGGGACTGCAGTTACCGAAAATTTTTTTCACATATTGCTGTAATCCTAAGAAACCCCTAACTTGTGTTTTTGTTGTGGGCATGGGAAAATCTAAAAACAGCCTCTATTTTTGACCTCCGCGGGGTGTCCTAATTCCACTACCTTCAATATGCCCTAAATACTTAGTGTGGTTCTGGGACAATTTGCATTTCGACGGTTTTATTGTTAAATTCGAGTCATTTACACGTTTTAAATGATCATCCCAACTATTTGAGTAGATTGCAAAGTCATCTAAATACTGGACTACGAAATCTTCACAATTTTCTAACGTGACATTAACTTACTAAAGAAATTCTAAAGCATTTATTAACTCGAAAAGCTTTCAGATGTACATACATCACAAAACTAGTTACAAATGTAGCGTATCGTTGTGCATATTTACTAAAGAGGTATTTACCAATATCCCTTCGCTAAATCAATTACTGTAATAAACTTCGCGACGGACACTCGTTCCTCAATATTAGATAACAGAAAATAGTACTGAATGCGAATATTTGAGTTTAATCGCCTATAACCTCCATATAATATAAATATATACAGGGGGGGATTCTTTCCTGGTACTTATACTAAAATCATTGTGGGGTGGGAATCAGATTGCCCGATTTCTATTATATTTAAATCGAGCATCAATTTTATCTCGGTTTTCAGAATTTCATTTTGACGTAAGGAAGTGCGATACGGTTTTGACATAACCGGCTTATTGTTAGTTAGCTCAATATCATGTTCCACTAAATTTGTTTTTCCTAGTTCATTAGAAAAACCTTTTATGCTTAGTTAGTAATCAATCCATCAATTTCTTGTACATTTCATTGATTTTCTAAATCACTTTCACTTACAATTTCTTCAAAATTGAAAACATTGGGGTCTGAGCTCGGGTATTTAATTTCCAGATCTTTGGGCCCATTTCCAAATATTTCCTCCATTTCTCTAATTATCGGATTTACTTTTTCAGGTCTTTTGGGATATAGCTTTGACAAATTTTTATGATATATTTGACTGCTTTCATTTTTATTTGTCATTTAACAATATAATTAGTCTCTGATAATTGACTTTCAATTATTCCGGGACCAGCCCACTGTACTGCCATTTTTTTTTTTTTTTGTTTAGAGGTGGCGAGCACCACAATCTGATCTCCAATTTTAAATTTTCGTTGGACTGCATTTTTGTCGTACCAAACTTTTCCGTCTGGCCTGTACTTCCTCATATTCTCGATCGCTAATTCTTGGCATCTCTTCATTCGATTGATTAGCTCACAAACATACTCGACTACTGGAGTGTCGACTTTTCTGGGTTTTTACAAAATGTACACATAATAAGACTTCGGGAGTCCTTAAATTTTTTCCGTGAACTAGTTCTGCTGGGCTGAATCCCGTATTCTCATGTTACAGTGCTTAAAGCTAATGATGGTGATGGATGATTTTCTCCCATCATTTCCTGACTCAAGGCATAGCACCTTTAATAATCTCTTTTAAGTGTCCGGTGGAATCTTTTTTTACTGTATTTATTTGCAGATGACGAACCGCAAAGGGGTTACTTTATCCCAAATTTCTCAAAAAACTCTGTCGTCAAATTACTCATAAACGACGTTCCTGAATAGCACTGAACTTCATGCGGGAAACCCATTTGACTAAATATCTTTAACAATGCATTGATCACTGAGATTGAACTAATATCCATGAAAGGATCGCATTCGGATATTTTTGAAGACATGCAGATTGCCGTTAATAAATAACGGTTATTTTTTTCACTTAAAGGAAGGGGCCCTACAGCCTCGATATTAATTTGTGAAAAAATTTCCGTAATAATCGGAACGATTTTTAACGAAGCTTTTTTATCGGTACTCTTTCCAATGCGCTGGCAAGGATCATAATTTTTAACAGATTGCTCCACTTCTTTTATACAATTCGGTTAAAAATATCGTTTTAACAATCTGTCCTTCATTTTTGTTACCCCCAAATGAGCAGAAGTCGATTCATGACTTAATGCAAGTGTTTTATCTCGGAAAATTTTTGTACTAGCAACTGAAAAATTTCTTTTTCTCAAAATGATCAAACGTTTAGCCATCTTTCAAAAGGGGAGTTCTTCTTTGCTCATATACTTTATGATAAGCAAAATGAACTTTTAGAAATGTTATGTTTAAGTTTTTGAAAAACCAGAAATTATTTGTCAAAAGGAAGGATTGTCTTTCTCAAACATTATGTAAAGATGCAGACAAATGGATTTCTCTCAAAAAGACTGATGTTGGTTCTGCAATTTCAAAGAATCTTAAGTACCATGATAACAAAGACTTTCGGCATGATATCCACAGCTGCCACATTAAAATAACAGAATGCCTACAACAAAAAAAAAAATTATCCTTTTCTAACCCATTACTGAGAGATATAAGATTGCAACTTGATTGAATAAAATCACCAAATTTTCAGAAAGACATAAAATGCTAAAGATGCTATCTGTCGCATTAGAGAACAATGACTCAGGTCATCAAAGATGACACGATATGCGATAATCTCAAGTCCGAGTATGTAATGTTTATGGTCGAAAATTTCTCCAAAGAAATGCAACATTATAGGAAAGATCTTGATATATGCAAGTATTGGTCAGATGTTGCTAATAGGAAAGATGGTTTTGGGACGGTAAAATACTCCATTTTAACCAAATTTGTTAAATCATGCTTGAGTTTGTCTCATGGCAATTCGATTCCCGAAAAGGGCTTCTCAATCAATAACCACATTGTTACTGATGCAAAGAAAGCTCTCTGAAGTTGGTATTAAAGCTTTAAGAGTCTGCAAAACTACTTTAAAAATTGGTGTATAACAAATTTTTTGTTCCGCAGAAATGATAAACTTTGTAAAAAAAAAAAAAAAAAAAAAAAAAAAAAAAAAACGGGAAGAATATTCATCCTATTTAGGCAATATAAATAGTGACAAGAGAAATGTTGCTAAAAGAGAAAACTTGAAGAAGAGTCAGAAGATAACTTGAGAAAAAAAGGTGGTTTGATTTGCTGGTGAGTTTTCAAGGAGTAAGGGCTTGATTTTTGCCGCAAACCTAGTGAAATAAGATTCGTCGTAGACTTGAAAACTCTGAAAATCTCTGTATGCGGAGTGAACTACACTTGTAAAGCAATTGATATCTTTCATTTTCATTTTTTTTATTTTTGTAAATCATAATTTGTAAATAGAGTTCTGTATATATATATATATTGCTTGGAAATAAAAATTAAAGTGTTCCCCATGTATCTGAAAGTGGCCCTCTTCTTGAAGCCGTTATAGGTCTAATATATGCAAAGACGTTACATGATGTTGAAATTAAGCAAGAGTACAAATAACAGATGTCACAAATATTTTTAAGTTCACGTAAAGGATGTCAGATGTACGCCCTCTATGAACAGAATTATGAACTTTGTAAAGGGGATTGGAACTCGACGAGGACAAAACTATATACAGTGATGGAAAAAAAAAAATCCCAACACCAAGAAAGATTTGTGTTAGATAAACGAAATTTGGTAGGCGTATTTATACATCTGAAAGATGACATCGATTTAATTTTCGCCCCTCTTTTCGCATAAGTGTAGCGCTAGTAGCGCCACCGGAACATGCAAATCAGGTTTGTTTTAAATGAGTGCTGTTTGTGAGCGTCATTAAGCTTTGAAATTTGACGTATTGAGATGATGTTAGACAAGAACGCCTTTAAGAAGACGATGAAGCCATTATCAACAGCTCACCGATTTTGAACAGGGGCGTATAACAGGGGCTAAAAAAAGGTGGATTTTCTTTCCGCGATATTGCAGAAAGACTTGGCCGGAATGTGTCCACTGTGCATGATAGTTGGAGCAATGGTCAAGGGTTGGTACTGCCTGAAGAAGACCGGGATTCAGGCGGCCACGTGTCACAACTGAGAGGTGAGGAAGAGATATACTGTCATATATATAAAAAGAAATTGATTTTGTAATAGTGAAAACTGACGATTTAGACCAATAAATCTGTTCTATTCTTAGAACTGTTTATGTCTAAACAAAAAATAATACTTTTAAAGTGGGTCATATAAATTTAAATCCCACAAGTCTCCAAATTTAACTATTCAACGAAGTAAAATTAGAGCTTTGAGAAGATGTTATTAAAAGACAAAAGTAGACGACTTCAGAAATAGGATAAAACTAGAATTTAAAAAGGACTAGCAAGATATAAGTATAGCCTCTCTAACTAACAGATATAAGTATCTCTTTGCTTCTGAAAATAGAAGATCGTTCAGACTCTTCCTACAAACAGTAATTAAAAAAAGATGCATTTGGATCAAGTTACAACATGGTTAAAGAAAAGAAACTAAGAAATTATAATATTAACGTCTTGGATGTTGACGTAGTCTTATGAAGAAAGGACTTTGACTATATGAAACACTACTTTAAAAAAACAAATGAAGTAATTAACAAAATAAGCTATCAATCTGAAAATGATGACAATTTTTCTTTAAGAGAAGTAGAAGACGTAATTCACCAAATAGACGATTAAAAAGCTAACATTTTCCAAAAGACCAAAGTATCAGCAAATTTGAGCTTGAGCTTGAGTTCGCCTCTTATTCGAGTGACCTCAGATTTTATAAATAGTACTTTCTTTCTTTACATTTCTATCCGCCTTCTTAATTATTACATGACCACATTAATCAACGCTTTGACTTTTAATAATTTATAACATTTATTTACCCATTATCACAGTGATAGTCTATACAGTAAATGCCATCAATCTTATTCCTCTAAAAGTACTTGACAGTACTTCCCTCCCTCCCTCAAAGATTTCGAAAATAAGTTTTTTCTACCAAAAGGCATTTCATTCTGCTCTTGCATTAATGCGTAATATCGTGTAACATGTAAAGCAAACACTGAAGCAGCTAACAAGATGACAGTGAAGTATATCTCCAAAGTGATCATCAGTGAGCTATTTTTAAGTGACAATAATGAAGAACAGATGGACTCGAACTCGTAAGTTCTTCTGAAGAACCACCATTCAATTCCGGTCAATGTTCTTACTTCAAAGCTATGGTTTATATAAAGCCAGGAACAAAACATGCATTAATGGCTGGATGTTAAAATGAATATTCGAGCCCTGAATTTCGCTTTATAATTTATATGCAACGATCGTTAGCAATTGATAACATGATATTCTTTACACATGAAGATTTCTTATCAATTTTTAAAATATATGTTATTTTTACATCGTGTAACCCAAAATAGAGCCAGTCGGATGTTCTTTAAAAAAAAACTAACTCACATTTTTTTTGTTCATTTAGTTGTCTCCTCCGCAACTAATTTTAAATGCCGTACTTAATTAGCAGAATGCCGTATGAATGAATAGAATGCCTTTTGCCGTAATTATAATTGCAGAATGCTATTCAAAAATCAAATCTTTAAAAATAAATTTAGCTATTTTTCTTGTTTATATTACTTTCAATGTTTTTGATATTATAAATTTTTGTGTTTTTTGTTTTGTTTCACATAACATTTGCTAGATTTAGCTGCAAAAGAATTGAAAATTAAAAAGTACTTTCAATTAGAATATGTATATATAGTAGCACAGCTATTATAATTAGAAAAATATTCTGAATAAGTGCAAGATTTCGGTATTTAAAATAGGCCCATATTAATTCATACAAAAGAATAAAATATACGAGCACTAATATAAAATATTTTTGAGTGTCATCGATGCAAAAACACCAGGATTTTTCCTAACAGCGAACTTTACCAAATTAATTCAAAAGACCATAAATATAAATATAAAACTAACTGTGTTCGAATCTGTTAAAAAAACGAAATTATATTTTTATTTTTAAATGACATCTAACCAAATCAGTTGGCATTACCCCTCTGTTTTAAAATGAGACGAAATGGCTTTTATAAACCAAATTTTAAAAAATTCAACTAAGTGATAAAATAAAAATAAAAAAAAAAAAAAACAAATACTTATTTAGAAGCTTTTACCTTTCACATAAAAACAGCAATAGTCTTATTTTGCGGTAACATTGCTTAATTATATTTGCCGTTAAAATAAGAATTGTGCTGTTAGTTTTTACCCAGTGTGCTTTGGGTTGTATAAGAGGAATTGTGTAATAATTGGAAGCTGACGTTTGCGCGATCTATCGGGTCGAAAGAGATTTGATGAATGTTGCATCATGTAACAAACTGACAGCCAATATAAAACTCTGGCCTGTCTGCTTGTCACATTTCTATCATGTGATACGTAAGCTAACTGAGTAGAGGAATTTGAATTCCTTCATCACCATACGATCTTACTGAGTGAAGTTCTATTTAATAAAAATTTACTGTTCTGTTTACGGGAAAAAAGAAAAATTCGCCAGAAATGGAAGAATTACCTTCTATTGGGGAAAATCGTGACATATTTTAAATGGGGATTAGAAATCCTTGTACACTAAACATGTACTAGCATTTACATTAAAAGAGTTATCTAGTTAATAAATAAATAAAAGTTGTTAAAAGGAAATGATTTTACGTATTGATTCCTTTTTTGTACATTTTATTTATTATATCTATGCTCCGGCTAGCTAAAAAAAAATGATACAACACCTCTATCAGCAGTAAATAAGTCTAATCTCAATTTTCTTAGCACTCTTAATAGACAATATTTTTGACATACGGAAGCGCGGTATAATGAACAAATTTTTAAATTTAAATAGCAAGTTTTTTAAATAAAATGAACTGTAACTTTCAAAAAAAAGGGTTGCCTATAGATTCTCTGAAAAATTTATGAATGAACTTTAAAAATGTGCGACTTTGTGAAATCATGTATTTGCCCCTTCAATATGAGAGAGAAGGGGTATTTCTATTGAAACATGGTGTTGGTTGATGGGAGGTAGTGGCTTCTGATAAATAAAAATCCAATTTTACTTTTTAACCCAGATTGGTCATTACCTATTCTCTCTATACTTATAAAATGCGAGAAAGAAATGAAATTTTGAATTAATTTTTCCAAATATGCAATATTCATATTCCTCTTCAGAATTAAATAAATACATTCCAAAGAATTAAAAATTCATAACTGTAATGAAGATGTCTTTTAGAATTTTCTATAGAGGATTAACTCCAAAACTAATTAAAAAGCCTCCAATGACACTTAGAATCAAATTCGAGATAAACAAAATATTTGTATAGATTTCTTTTAAGTAATAGGTACTTAATATTGATTAGACTTCAAAAAAAAAAAACTACTACAAAAAAAAAATGTGCCATGTTGTGCGAAATAGTAAAGCTGCATAATTTAACTGACTGCAATAAAACTTAAAAATATTTATTTTATAACTCATCACGTTACCCAAATTCATAAGACAGTTTTCCTTTCATATCATGGTAATGACAGGATTTTGCTTTATTATCTCAAAGTTTATAATATGTATTTATCTTTTCATCAAATTCATAATCCTTACTATAGAAGCTAAATATTCATTATTACTATGAAGAAATAGTTGAAGGATAAAAAGCTTTTTCTCATTCACAATTTAGGAATTTTGTTGTCTCAAGCATATTTCGGTTAAATGAGATTTTTTTAAATAGCATTATAGCTGTTTAGCAAACTATTGACGATGATTTAGAATCAACCCAAGGAAAAAAAGAAAAATAAGCAGGAACGAATATATATATATATATATGATCGTATTCCAAGAATGCAAAGTTTGTAACTAATTTTCAATATTTTTTATACATTTTTAAGCAACTAAAAAGAGCAAATTTACTTTTCCCCATATCATCGTCAGAGGAGGACTCCATAGCTAGAGTTGAAAACGCAATTAGTAATGTGCTCTGTTTGTTCACCATATACAATGCTCTATAAAACTACATTTGATGAAAATGAGGAGTTTTAAACACTAGATTTAAATAAGGAAGAGAAAAAAAAATTAATAGGAAGATCACGAACATTTTAAAAATATATATCATCACTATAAATATATAATATCACTGCCAGACTTCTTAAAATGATAGTACTTTTATATCATCATACCAGGCCCACCACATCCGAAATATTCAAGGATATGATGGATCTATTACCTTATATTCTTCCAATATATCATGACTATTTTCAAAAACTTTCTCATAATGATAAAATGTCATATTAATATAAAGTTGTAATGGCATTACCTGAAGAAATAAAGCTTTATTTATTATTATTATTTTTACATATTTAATAAAAAATTTGCTTGATTCAATTGAAATCCCATATTTAATATTTCATAAATGTATGATTATCACATTTTGTTGACTTTGAAAGTGGTGTAAGTCCATTTGAAGTCATTAAAAGTATAATTTTCTTTTAACTAATACTTTAAAAACGATCACATTATAAACTTAAAAATGAATTTAATATTAAAAAAAAAAAACGTAAAATGAGCGTATTAACATATACCAATATTTTTCAAACCATTCAAATACAAACCCTTAAATATCTCCATATAATATGAAATGGATTTGCACCACTTTCAAAGAAAACGGGCTCAAATATTTAACACGGATTTTCCTCATTTTTCAAATTGCAGCTCAAACGTGTTGTAAAAAGTAGCGTTAATTTTTACTGTAATGCAAGATGTAATGACTGCGTGTACATTAAAAATATAACTCCCGAATTTATACGCTAAAAAAAGCTTTTAAATGCATGTTAAAATTATTTCTAAAACATTACATTCATTCAAGTTTGTACATTTTTAAAATATGACATATGCGAGAACTAAGCTTACTTTTAATAAACCAAAGATATAAATTTCATTTTATTTACTTTTTATACTTAGAGAGCAGAACGAGTATATTGCTAGTTTTGAATGAAACGGATGTTTAACATGAAATTGGGCACATTCCCTACAGTACTAAAAAAAAAAAAAAAGAAAGAAATCATTATAATCAAGATCCATTTTTTTTGCACACGAAGACTACGGTTTAAAGTAAATTTCGAATCACAACAAACATCCATGCCACAGCCGGAATTCGAACCCGAAAGTTGTTCCGAGCACCAGAGCGCTGATGGTTGAGTGGCTAAAGTACTGAAGTTCACCAAAATAAGATGGGCCATCAAAGTATTGAAATTCACGAAAATAAGGTATATCATAAAGCAAATGAAGAAAATAGTTTACCCATACAGTGATTTATCAATCTTTTGTTTTTTAATTACAACATAAAATGATTTTTGATGGATTCAAGTCTTATAAACCGACAAAAAAAATTATGGTTATGTGTTTAGCTTTTTCATCAAGGCAATTTTGGACAATCGGGAATTTTTCATGAAACACATGGAAGTGCGTATGTTTTTTCCAATATGAAAATACTTCTATGCCAACTAATTTTCACAATTTATTCAATAATCATATATTACATTGGCCATAGTAATGTGTTTCATTAGTTATGATAATAAATGAGAAGGGTATTGAATACCATCCAAAATAAAAATATGAAACATTTTCTAGTTCAATGATTTAATGGAAACAAAAAAATTAAAAATTACATTTTTATATTTTATTAATAATTGAATAACACTCAGGAAAAAGAAAATCAGATTACATAAATGGCAGTATTTCACACAGTATGAGAAACAGTTAAAAAAAAAAAGATGAGAAAAAGTTTAAAAATATATTCATAATATACTCAATATTTTTACTTTCATACATGAACCAAAAACAATTTTAAATCCAAATATGATTTTATATGTTTAAACCCATAAAACTTTTTATTTTATCTGCAATATAAAGCACATTTATACAACAAGGACAATATAATTTTCCCCATTTTAACACCTAGATATATCAAGAAAATTTAGATTCTAAATATATATGAAGATCTTAAATCATTCTAATTTAATTCTCCATTAAAAGCTTACAAATGTTTAATATTTCAATAAGTTCTATTAATTTAATCGTCAGAACAAACTACATCCTAACTAAAATTCAAGTTAAAAGGTACATTTATTTATCAGAGCAATTTTACACTTTCCTACATAAAACGTTTAAGGAAATATACATTGTTTAAAAACAGTCTTTAAAAAATATTTTAAGAAAATAATACATTGCTTTAAATATACAGTAAATAATGAAAAATATATTCCCTAAACAATTCACTTTTAGAAATAAAGCTTAATTTTCAAATTTCGTTTGAGAAACTGCACAAAATGCAAGACGCAATGCTGTAAGAATCGATAGCATTGCTTACCAATTTCATTTTATGAACTATTATTCAATAAATAGTTATTTATTTTTAGTGATTCGTCTTCATGTCATAATTTAGAATGTTTTACGCATAAACATTTTAATGGGTTATGTATTAAACTAAGATTATAAAATTTTCTTTATGGGCATTTCATTTTTGTCACATTGCAGATTCATCTTATTTCCCACCAACTAATGATACTTTTAACAGAATTCAGTAAAACAGTATTCAATTATATTTTTAATTTTAATTTTTAAAAAAATCACAGAAATTTTCAATATAATATTTTTTGTCAATTTCTAGTACCAGATTGCAAAAATTTTAGTGCATTCAACATTTTATAATTATGGTTTTAAATAATAAAAATTTAACTTATCTTCAGAATTTCTATTCCAACAAACAAGGATCTTAATTTTAAGAGGATAAATAATAAAACTGTTATAACTGAAGAAAACACATAAGGTTATCTATAATCATGAGAAAATGATTATATTGCCATGTGACACATAATATACAATGAGATTATATACTACTTTAATATCTGAATAAACGCTGATGATTGCACTAAAAATAATGAACAACATTTAATAACACAAATTTACAAATAATTAAAATGCATGTAATAAAATATATGAAATGACATTTAGAATAATGGGGCAATTTCAAATAATTCTACAATACTGGTTTCTTGAAAGTGTAAATATAAATATTGAAGTTTGAATATGATTACTACAATTAATGAAAATGTCTTAACATTTGATATAGTACTACAAAGAAAAAAAAAGAAAAGAAAAGTAGAATAAGGCACACACATCAGTTTTGGAAAACAGTGATCTTATCAAATGCTATGTTCTTATCAAATACTATGCAAGCCTAACATTGTGTAGATTTATCCAGTCTGACTTTGAAAATATTTTAAAATGTTCGATAAAAATACAAGTAATAAAATGAATTAAATCTAGTTAAAAGGAGTAAATCAAGTCCACTTTCCACTTAGGATTTACATTCACACAGGTACATATTTGCTCTGTGAAACTCAATAAGAAATCTCCAAATTTGTTCTAATATTCCCTTTACTAATACAGAAACTACATGATAACATCCAAATATTTCATTCCATGAAATGTAAATGAATTTAATTGATCTTAATAAAATTTATAAAAAATTACTATAAAACAAGCTATATGCATAAAAACTTCAGATCTCAAGTGACTAGTACACAATGAACTTCAATCAATCTGTTACGCAGAAAACATTAGCAGCAAATGTATAACACCAATGAGAAATTGAAATACGATGTCAGAATCTTCTCTAAAATCTCACTCAAGTCATTTCTAAAAACAAAACATTAAAAATTGATTTTTAAAGGCATAAACTAAAAAGCTCTCAAACATGAATTTAAAATTAAAAAAACCTTGGAAATATGCATTATATAAATTATTAAATCAGGAACTGTTGTTGAATGTTCACTATAATAAGCTATAAACAAAGAATAGTAAGATTGAAGTTATTTATTATGAATAAGGGAGAAATGTAAGTGGTATATTATAAAGCATTGATGTCTTCCCACAGACATGAAAATTTGGGAGGAAAAGAATAAGTATCAACCTTGTTACAAAACCACAGTTTAAGTCTCCAAGTTTATCATTTCTGAATGATCCAAATCATAACTAATAGCTCAATATGCAGCTCTATTGATATTGCATCAACATAAAAGCAGTAGTCCATTTTGATAAGAGAGACTATTTTTTAATCAGTTACATAGAATATGATTTAATATGAAATGCACAAGAATGCTGTCAGTTGAAGCTCGTTTAGCATATTATATGGATATGATTACTATAATAATGATTGTATTATCCAATTTTTTTAAATTTAGGTATTATCAGATGACATTGTATTTTATATATAATAATGCTATTCTATTCATTTTTTAAGTCATGTAATAAGTTTTCAAAAATTTATCTTTAAAGTTTTTACAATTTTACCATTACAATACAGGTTCTGAATTTAGCAGAAAGTGAGTAAATATAATGTAAAATTAAAATTCAGTTACAGATTAAACCCCCCACAAAATGTTTATAACAATAAATAGTAGGAGAGATTAAACAACTTGTTAAATGTAATTTTTTGGAGGAGCAGATTATAATACGTAAATCTATATGCTACTATTCAAATTTTCACTCTAGCATCTGCAATGTTAAAAATTAAAATTTGCATTTGCACTCTGCTTTAAATACATAATTATTCGAATTGTGCTCTTATGGCTCATATTTTTAGGATTTCTTATACAAAACATGGTTACATTTAAAGCTCAGCAGGACAAGTACTAAGCAACAATATAATAAAAATGCATTAGCAATATTACATCAAAATGAAACAACTTGAAAACATTATTTTTGATGATTTATTAATGAATTGCCAACACAAGTAGTTAAAACACTTTATATTAGCAATTTCAGATTCTAAACTGAAGCATCATTAAATAACTGCCAAGACAAGAAACAATAACACTAAACTAAAATGCAGAATAGCTCCATCTAAAAAGTATGAACAGAGACATAGAGGTTTCTAGTGTTCTCTATTTATAACTTTTAGTTTGAATTCTATAAGTATAACATAATTATCAAATTGATAATGTTTTTATCTTTAACTTTCAGAATCTATGCAAATGTAATGCAACACATTCAACACTATTAAATAATTTTGAAATTAATGTCCAAATAAATTACATACAAAGTAATTAAAATGTAAGCATTCAAGAACAATTTAAGGGAAATGATTCAAGCAAAATATCCTATATTTATCCGATGTTTTTTACATAATTTATAACTAGTTATAATTTGGAAATAGTTTGACTAGTTATAAACCAGGCATCATATACTTTAAGTTTCCAAACACTAAAATTGGTTCAATTTCATGGGCAAACTCAATATTAATTCAGAGCATTTAGACCTAATACATTGTTATTCATGATCTCCCAAAATTTAATGCGATAGCTAGATATCCATCAACTAAAAATCTGCAACAGATTTTTTTTTTGCATAATTTTCTAGCCATTTTTAAATTTATTTATAATGATTTACAGCATGTTTAGACAGCCAATTAGATTCGTCATTCTTTTTTTTTTTTAATTATCAGAGCAAATATTGTAATATACATTGAATAAGATATATAAGTAGGTAAAAAAAACAAAAAAAAACACCATTCAACTTTCTAGAAAAATCTACAATTCATGCACACAATATTGCTCTGTTATGATCTGCTCTTGTGAGATACAATTCTCAAAAGAAATCATATAGAAACAAATTCCCAACCTTTTCTCATTTTAAAAATAAATGTGGAGGCATAATTTTGAATACAAAGGTGAAGATAAGTATAAAGAGAAGCCATGTAAATTTCTCAGCACAATCTTTCTAACTTGTAAAATATCCAAAGTGATTGTGCCCAAGTCATTTACAGTAAATGTCTTTACAGCTTTAAATACAGAACAAGAGGCTTGTTAAATATAGAACTTTTTTTATTGTAAGTAACAACCTATCCCTAAGATACTTTTTCCTTATCTACAATTTCTTTAGAAAAGAGTTGTACCATTTAAGAGATTCTTCTGAAAGCTACATCAGTTTGAATAAACTCAATGTATTGAATAAAAAATTTCAGATATGTTAAAGGACAATAACCTTTAATTTATCAAATTCCAAGTAATTTATTATATTCAATTTGAGAAAGACAATAAGTAAAATCTAAAATCCTGTACCCCTTGTGCCAAATTGCTAAGTAAACAACATGGTAGCCACAGTTTTAATGATAAATAGATATTACACCAAAAATCCCTAACATACCAACATTGATTGCCAAATCGCTTTTACACCGACTCGTATTGCTAAATTGCTTTTACATCAAATTTTATTGCTTTTAATGCCAAGTTTTATCACTTTACTGTCACACAGAAATTAATTGCTATTACACAAAAATTTATTGCTATTTTGCATTGGACATTCATACTTATTAGAAAGGAATCCATTTTCTATACAATATTTAAGAATGCATTCACATATAATTCATATAAACAAAATTCAGGGGCCTTTAGATCCAATCTGCCGGTTGATAATAAATACACCATTGCATTTACCTGTCATCCATTATTGTGATCGCACGGCGATATCAAATAAAGAAAATGTGAACAACAGCAGAAAACAATCGAAAAATTTAAGAAAATGCTCGTTAAGTAAACTATATGTTCTAAAAATAAATAGTAACGATTTGCTGTGTGAATTCAAATAATGGTTGCTACAAAACTTAACTATATCAGCAATATTAAAAAGAAATTTAATTATTTCATAATCAAATAGAAGGTATAAAATAAATAAAATATTTTTATTTGTTTCGTATTTTCATGAGTTGTAACATCATAACAATTATTTATATTCTGTTTTAGCGGCCCACAGACCGTTATAAGAAAAGTCTATAATATCTTAGAATAATTATATTAAAAAAGTATATATTTCTGTTTCTATTTACTTTAAAAAAAATTTCAGCAAATAACAATGAAAGTAGCATTAAAATAGTCATTATATTGTTTGGAAAAAGGAGAAATAACTAATTCCCTAATTAAACTATTATAATCCTAAGGAAATTGGCAGAATTTTGGTGAAATATTCAGGGTTGCAAGATTGGCAATTTCCTCCAGGATATAGGATTCTAGATTTCAACCTAATAATTATTAAAGTGATGATCAATTTTAAAAGTGATTCATATGGTTTAAGTTGAAATTTTGAATTTTACACCCAAATCCTTGATATATTAACATTGTTTCCATCTACTTAAACATGTTTATTCCTGATTTTTATAGAACATTTTTATACAATGAAAATGTTATATATCTATAAAAATGCATTAATTCAAAAATTTCTACTGCAAATCAAACAAATCTAATTTAACACTACAAGTAAATGCCATTGCTCTAACATGCATAACTTAGAAACTATAATTTCACCTCATTCTAATATACATTTGGGATAAAATGCTGAAACTTTTTCTGGAAAGAAAATTTCCAAGATTGATTATTACATATCAATTGTAACTTATTATATTATATAATTAATTAGAGATAATATTGCATTAGAACAAATTACCAAAATACAGACTCAACTGACTGGAAAATCAAATTTTAAGTCGGCTAATAAAAAGTGTTAACCATTCAAAATATTTGATAAGTAAAAGATCAAAATATCTTATTAATAGCTACTAATTTACACTTTAAACAAGCAACATATTTATCAGATCCCATTGAATAATAGAATACTTTTTCTAAAGCTAATAATTCCATACTTTAAAAAGGTGAAACATTGATGATAGTTACACATTAATTCTTATATTAATAAGTTTTAATATATATATATATTTATATTTTGAATATTTATTAACACATTTACAAAAATTTAATAAATAACTTTGATTATCGTATGAATATCACTTCCTGGCAACTTAAGTTTTAACATATAAAATACAAATTTAAAAATCCAAATTTTTTTCATTCATTTCAACAAATACTCAAGAGTTCAAAATGCTATTTTAGAAAATTTATCAGTTTAGTTTAAGAAAGAAGGCTCAGTAACAAAAAAGATTTTTAAATGCATGATAAATTTCTATATTTTAATTATTAAATATTGCACCCATATATATAAATTTACATATAGGAAAAGAATGTACAGATTACTTGCAAGGTAGGATAAAATGTGCATTATATATGATTCCCCTCCCCTTTGCTTTAGCTTTTTAATATTTAAGCTTAAGAATGCAAAAATAAACTTAAACAAATACATTTAATATCTATATATAGATAAATGTCTATTTTTGAATTATGTTTAACTTATAAAACTATACTGGGGAATAACACATCTGTGTTGTTTCATAAACTTTGGTCATAGCTTAGAGAAAATATAAATTTTCAAAAATATACTTATGCACATAATATGAAACCCTGTTTGATTTGTCTATTTAAAAACTACATACAATTTTAATATTAAATTCAAGAAGCTACCATTAATTGGATAAAAACAATATCAGCAATTTAACATACAAGACAACAATGTAAAATGCAAATTACACACGCATGCACACACACACACAAATAATCCTTATATATATGACCTTTGCAAAATAGAGCTTTTTAAAAACTTTTCATGGACATAGATCAGTTTTAATTAAAATAATGGACAGTAAAATATAATGGATTTAAACAAATGAAAAATATTACAATAATTTACCAGTTATTATGTAAACATATTAATTAGTTTATTATGAGATTAAATAAAATCTATATTTATTCTTTTATTCACAAATTTTCTCCATCCTTTTAAAGAAATATATTTTAGAGGGGATAAAATATTTTGAAAGCATCATTTAGCATTAGTTATGCCATTTTTATGCAATTCAACTTTTATATTGGATTGGCAAGGATATTTTGTAGTTAATAACATTGTGAACTTTTAACACCTTATTATTTGATATTGGCTTAATATTTTTACTTTTTTGTTGTGGAAAGTTACAATAACTTCTTTAAAGTGGCAAAATGTGTAAGTTCTAAAAATATTAAAAACACTTTTTTTTAAAAATTAATTTTGTTGAAAATGGAATGGTCAGAAATTCACACTATTATGAAATATATAAGTTCTTATGAGGAACTATGGCATCACAGATTGCATGAAACATTAACAGTGTATTTGACTCTAGTATCAAATTTGCAGCAGACAGTATCAAATTAGTTCACCAAATTTTGCTGGGATAACTTGGACATAACAAATGAGTTGCGACCTTTGATTCCAAATTACTCAGAATCAATAAGTCAAAAATGAAGAACTAAAGGTCACTATTGAGTCAGACCCATCTCAGAGTGCCTATGAATTATTGAAGTTTGGTGTTAGCAAACAAGCAACATTAACTCATTTACCTCAAGCTAGCAAAGTGAAAAATTCCACATGAACTGAATGAAAAACAGAAACAAAAGCGTTTGGATGCTTGCTTGATGTTGCTTTCTTGTCACAAATCTGATCCATTTTTGAATCGAATTGCTACTTGTAATGAGAAATAGATCCAAATATAATAATCTCTTATGTTCAGCAAAGTGATTGAACAAGGATGAATTGCCAAAACACACCCCAAAGCGTAATATTCACCAAAAGAAGCTGATGGTGAGTATTTAGTGATCTAATACAAGTGTGATTTATTACGATTTCATGAAACCTGGCCCATCGATTACAACAAAAATATAGTGTAACCAACTGAACGAAATGATGTAAAACAGCCTAGACTGGTCAACAGATCGATTTCTATCTTATTGCACGATAACACTAGTTCACACATTACACATATGACTGTGGCAAAACTACAGGAATTGCAACTCCATCATCATTCTCCATATCAACCAGATCTAGTCCTTACTGACTACCAATTCTCCTGCAATTTGGACAACTTTTAATAGCAAAAACAATTTAATTCCATCAATGCTGTAAAACTGGCTTTCCAGGAATTCATTGACTCTTATCAGTTTATCAGGGTTTATACCTACCTACTGCTTATATGGCAAAAAGTATATAAACAATATGGGTATATACTTTGATGAATAAAATAATTCTTTATATTTGTTAAGTTGTCAACCAACTTTGCCTTTTTTCTCCTCTACAAATTTAATCCTTGACGACCCAATACAAATAAGCTTAATATCTTAACTCAATAATGAATTTTATACATATATGTATAAGGGTTGTTTTTTTTTAATAGCAGCTAAAACATCACAGAAAATAAAAATACTGCACTAAATTTTATTTAAATACTGATTCAGATCAAGCAAGCAAATTGCCAGCAAATCCCCTAAAATATTCAAGTAAAAATTACATTAGAAAAAATGTACAAAAAAGTATAAAATACTAGTCAACAATTTGTTAACCTTAAAAAAGTGCTATTCTTAAGGTAAAACACTTTATAACTGGTTAAAATTATAGCATATAAAAAAGCTTAATATTTGCCACTAATGTTAATGTCAGAAAACAGCAAGGACCTGTATAATCTGTTTTAAAAATAAGTTATGTATTTGCCCACAAGACCATGTGTTTTCAGAGACTGGCAAAAAATTTTCAATATATTCTGTGCATGTATTTGAAATTTTTGTACACATACAAGGAATAAAGTATCAAACATCAATAGTTGCATTTTTTTTTTTTTTTTTATCATATTCATCAATATACCATTGCTGATTTAAATATATGAATTTGAGCATGAGTTTATAAAGTGTATTTCTGGCTTTGATTTCTACATACATAGCTAGAAAGAAAGCAAGAAAAAACAATGCACCACAAATCAGAGTTATAATTTCTGACTGAGTTAATTCCAAATGTGTAATTTCAGACTTGACACCTCGATGTTGCTTGAAACACATTACTGTCACTACAGCACAGCCAATCATGATTAGTACTGATATAAGGAAGACTGTATGCAATATTTTATCTTGCCAGGAACAATGTGGAAATTGCCACTGTCAACCTAAAAAATAAATAAAATATATTACATTTCTCTTTGAATGTAAAGCAAACAAATTTTACTTAATAATAAACGAACTGAGGATATTTTTTTATTTACCTTGAATTTCTTATGCCAATGAAACTGATACTTGCAAAGCTCACAAGTTGGAGGTTTTCGAGATCGTTTATTACAAATTTCAAGCCATTTCTATGAAAGAAAATACATTAAATAAATTATATCAATAAATCTAAGATTTACTTTCAAGGTGTTAATAACTTGGCAAAAATATCATTGCTATCAATAGCTATAGAACTAACCTTTTTTTTCATGTTACAGCAGCTCTATAATTACACTAGTGATAGTTCAGTTTGAAATGACTGGATATTTTAAAATCAAATTCTATATTTTTATTATACATTCAAGTACATGTAAACAATGCCAAATGAAATCTTAAAATATCCATACACATAGATATCAAGCTTGGTAATTCTCTCAAGCAGTTCATTTGAATGAAACATCACTAAAGAAAAATATATCAAGATAACTATACAATAAAATTCTCTTGAAGTCATTATGAAGTGCAACTTGTCTCGGATTACCAAGCTGAAAATATGTTTAGTTGAAATTTTATATACAATTCTCCCTAACTCAATTTTTAATTCATAAAAACATTTCTATTGCTTTGGTAATAAACATATTTATAGTAGTATATTCCATATAGAATCAACAATTATTCAGATTTATAGAGACATAGAATCAACAGTTATTCAGCTTTATTACATTTAGATCCTTTTCCATTTTTTAAAACAAGTAATACACTTTTTCTACTACTTACTCAAGACATTTGCATCCTTGCACAATAAATTTTGCTGATCAGAATTTCTTTAACTATCCCTACTTAGTTATTTTTATAGCCTAACAAATCTGCATGTGAAAATATCTTATACCTATAACACTGATAAAAATATCTTAAAAATTCTTTGTCAGAAAGTTATAGTAAGCTTTTTATATACTACTTGCATGTTCAGACATTAATATTCAATGTGCATATTAATTGGTCTGCAACGTATAACACATAGTAATTATGCACGAGGATCCTCTTAAAAAAATTTTACTTGCAAAAACAAAACATTTTTTGATACAATATATAATGAAACAAAGAATTTGTATGTGTGTGAAAAGCCCAAAGCTGCCAATTTCAGTAAATAGATTTCCTAGAGTTTGTTGCTTGTACTTTGAAAAAATTCAAGCTGTAATTTTATTTCATATTGAACAATTGTTTTTTCCAAATGTCTCCTTTTAAATATTACAATAAAACAATTTAACTATTAAATGGAAGGGGGATACAATCATTTTTCAATGAAATTTTATTGAAATCTGTAATGTGATTCAATATTTTTTTAATTAAATGTTATTGTCATATGCAATTCTATCATAGCAAGTACCTTTAAACTTTTTACTTAAATTTTAGATATTTATATAAACTTCTTGAAATATAAATAAGTATTTACTTAAGAAAATTCTTTCCTGTCATACCAAATCAGAACTTAAATATTTTTCATGACAAGATTCGAATGCCATTAAATTAAGAAAATAATTAAAAAAAAGAAGTTTAAAAAATTACATCAATACATTAAGTCAAATATTGATGAGGATCAGTATCAAAACTAATACAATTTCTTTAAAATGAAAAAGAACTTTGGTGACAGATAATTGAAATTTTTCCCATAGAGATAGTTTTCAGAGGTATGCTCAATAAGTATGTCTGCAAATGTAAAAGTTAAGGATAATGGCTCTAGAAGTAAAAGACCTACTAGAATTTGGCAGGGCGGACGGGCCTTTTGGAGACAGGAGACCTTGAACCATCCACTCCAAAGGCAATATAGGCCCATTCCCCACAATTGATGCAAACAGGATTCTTAATGCACTATTGTTGGAGGTAGTGCTAAAGATTACGGGTCTGGTCATACTTCAGGGATCTAAGTATTAGGACTACAATTTTTTGTTGTTTTCTATCAGAACAATCGGGTAAAGTAATTGAATATGGTTATATTTGCAGTTTTTCCTATTCCTAGGTATAATAAATTGCTAAGCAAATTGGTTTTTTGTTTGCAAGTCGGAAACACTTCTTGAGCAAAAACCGAATTTTTGCACAAAGTATTTGTAATTCAAAATGCAGGCTAAATTATAAAGAAGAATAAATTTAATTATATAATTTAAAATAAATACTACCAACATACAAGACAACTAAAAGTGTTGATTGAAGTCAGATAACATTTAATCACTATTACAAATCATTATTCATAATAGTTAGAGCCTTTTATTTTTTGAAGTGCTTTGTTCACTGATAAAAATAAACTTTAATGATCATTACTTTATATTGACTTTTAAATTACACAAAAAATATATTTTCCTTAATATTTTGTTTCCTTCATTAAATGTTTATTGTAACACTATCCAAAGTTTGCATTAAAATAGGCAAGATTCTTTGTTAATCAGAGACTTTTTTTTTTTTTTAAACTAATCTATCACCGATTTGGTTCATATGTTTTGAGGGAAAAAAAAAATCAATCTTGGATGCTGCACTGTTAAAAGCTTTTATATGTTTTGTTAGTGGTGAGTCAACATATTGTCAAGATACAAGTTTATTATTTAAATTAAATTTTTGCATTGTTACATTATTATATATATATATTTTTTTTGTCGAAAATTGTATTAATTTGTAATTAATCCCTATTTGTAAAAAAAAAGAATAAAATTTCCCAATAAATATTTGTCACTAAGGAAAGAAAAATTCTTTAAACAACTCCACCACGCGAGGTCTTTATGGACCCAATTACCTAATTGGCATTTTACTTTCTTTCTCATGAATAAAGTGTGTCATAAGGGTAATTAATGGTTTTAAAAGTAATAAAAGTCAGGAATGATTAATGACTTAACAGCCCTTAAAGAGGATCTTTACAGCATGATGGCCATAAAAAGGTACACTTTTACAACCTAATAGGGGACCAGCCTTAATAGTCATTTGGCACTGAGGAATATTAAAATAACAATCAAGATCTTTACAGCAAATGGAAAACAAGGAAAGGGGCTTATGTTCTATGGATCAGTTCAATAATTGCATAGGAAAGGAATTAAAAATTCAATCTTTCTGGTTATATAAATCGAGTTTGAAAATAAAAAGTGTAGAGAAGTGATAAAAGGTTAGTGAGGATAAAGCGAGAAGAGATGAAATATCAAAAATCAGTGAAGAGAAGAGTGGAGATATTCTACAAGAAGTTTAAAAAAAAAAAAAGGTGTAGAAAAGAAAAGAATTGTTCTCTGGTGAGAATGGAAATGTGGTGGCCGAGGGTCTACAAGAGAGAGAGAGTTAAGAGTTTTGCACTGAAAAAAATCTGCTCATCAGTTAAAAGATTTTGGTCTCAAGCAACACAAAAAATGTGCTTCCTGGTCAAACAGTCTCATCACTGATGCTCTGAAGAATATTCTCTACACACAAAGTTCATTGCCCGGTTGAAAGCAGAGAACAATGGCTGAATGGCAGCATCAATGGACTGATGGAAAATAAAGCTGCTTTAAGTAGAAAAATTTAAGCTTGTCAAAACTTTTCCCTAGTGATAAAATTGTCAAACTTAAAAAGAAATAAGGATCGACTTTAAATAATTGATATTTATACATAGAGTGAAACAATTAAATTAATATCTAGCATTTTCTATCACAGCGAAATACATTCGCTGCGATTTTTTTTTTTTTCTTCGTGGCGTTGCCTCAGTTTATTTTTGCAATCCGTCCTCTTAGTTTAATGTTCTTATTATATCAATGTTTTCTCTTTTTACTTTTCGCTCTCCCATTTTATTTCCCTATGAATTATTTTATTCATTCCTTTGGGACTTTTCCCTTTATAAAATTGCTCTTATTTTTTAGATTAAATTTTCTCCTTTTCCAGTCTATAATATATATATTTTTTAATTTTAATTACAACAAAAAACTCGTTCGATTCTTTTTTATATTGGGCAAGCTCTCCATTTAGTCTTACCATTTTCTTCTCAGCAATGTGTTCTTTATTCCTCAAAGGACTATTACCAGATCGGAGATAACGGCTGCATCGCAGCCAAGGTGCTCACGAAATAAAAATCGTCATATCACAGCGAATAAACTGTCTAGTAGATTGCAACATATATACTTACTTATATGTAGATATTTATTCATAAAATTTATTTGCATGGTTTCAAATGGAGATTAATCTTTAACTTGATTGATTGTAATTTGAATTAACTGCTTTAAGACCAAGAGCCCCTTTTATTATTTTTTAAAAACTAAATTTAAATTTTTTTATGTAATCTGGATTAACTTATGCATTAAAATTTTTATTTCAATCTTAATTGTGTTCTTTATTATACGAGTATGTAGTAATCTATCTCGCAATATTCTGAAGTAAAAAATCTGCCAAGCTATATATAATGTTGTTTAACAGATGGATTTTATTAGTTATTGCAAATCACAATGCAGAAAAAAATGATGGGACATGTTTAATGTGATATTGTGGAGTTAGTTAATGTGAATCATATTAGCAAGTGTTGTATTAGTTTTAAAAAGTTTATAGGTTCATATTAATTTAGTTTTATTGTAGAGTTTGGTTTATTAATGGAAAAGATGATCTAGTTAATTTAATTTTTTATTTGCAAACACTACATTTTACACATAAAAATCATGCTGTAGAATAAAGCCAAAAATTTGGTTTCTTATAACGAAAAGAAAGTTAATAATGCTGCCTCAAGTTTGTTAAATATTTTGATTAACAATGAATAATTACAAGAAATACTTTAAGTTCCATTTCTCACAAAACATTATTAAAGTTTCCAAGAAAAATATATAGAATTTAAAAGAAAATCTTTATCATGTATATCCAACATGAATAAATCTGAATCCCAGATTGATAAAAATTAAACTTTTTTAATCAAACATCTTTTTTTTTTTTTCCCACTGAATATTTATTTAACATTTAATTAGAATGCACTAAATATAAAACTTTAAATCTAAATTAGAATGTATATATATATAGTTTTTATGAATAATTTATTATAAATAACAAAATATATTGACACCTAAACTGGAACAAAATTTTAAATATTATAAAAAAAAAAAAAATTGACAAAGATGCATAGTATTTCTTACTGACTCAGTCATACTGATAATAAAAATTATTTATATTGTTAATGGTTCCTTCATTTCAATATTTTATGAAAGGAATTATTTTATCTATAAAGCAAAATAAAATTTTTTTTTTTTTTTTACTGCCGTGATTAAGCATTATAAAAAATTAAATTTTCAATCTTAATGACCATGTAAAAGTAGAGTCAATAAAGTTCCTTATCATTAAAAAATAAAGTTTCAATTTAAATAAGAATTTGAAGCAATTTAAATTAATGATGAAAATTTAATAAACATCAACATTTAAATTTGGTAACAGTATATTATATATATAAATCATACACACCATTAAACAGCCACAATGTATGTATCTTAAAGTGCCAGTACAGCGACAAGGTGATATTAGAGGATCTTCAGGCCTAGCAGCAGTATGACAGATTTTACAAATAGGCAAGCTACTATCTCCAAAGCTGCTGGCAATACTAAGTTGAGCTGCAGAAGCAGAACCAGAGATATCTGCTCCACTAAAAGTATGTCGTGCACTCGGTATAAACCATGCATCATCAAGACCATAATGGACATTATTTTCTTGTGAGACACTGTCGCATGGTTCACCAGCTTCACTGAGAGATTCAATGTCAAAAACCTTAAAATTGACATTTGGATTCAAAGTGCTACTTTTATGAGATAATTTGTCATCCATTGCTCCACTTTGAGAAAGTTTCTCTTCCACTCCTTCAGATGTTCCTGGTTCAGTGTCTAATAATGAAGAAGGCATTTGTTGTAAAGAATAACTGCTTTTATGAGATGGATGGACAACATCACTCATAGCCATTGAATGAAGCAAAGCAGAATCTCGTCTAGAACCTCGTAAAGACATACTGGTCATATCACAGTTAGGATTTTCATCAACATGTTGAGACATGACAATTTGAGGTTTGAAAAAAGTTCGTTGCCATGATTTTAACAAACTATTATCTTTTCCTTTTTCATCTTGATTATCTTTTTCAGGGGCATTTTTACTCAAGAAATATTCTGATATTGATCTTTTGAAAGAAAGTTTTTTCCCTTTAAATTCAGAGAATCAGTTTCTGGAGGTTTCTCATAGACTTTTATATTAAGTAGTTTTTGTCCTTCGGGAGAAGTATAATCAGATGCTATAAAAGAATATTTACATGATTTTGACTTATAAAGTGATTTTTTATCATTCATATTAGGATTCTTTTCATAGGTATTTGGAACATCTAGAGTTGCCATATTCACAGCTGCACTACCCATTTCATCAACTGATCTAGAATTTTTTATATTTACATTAGCACAATCACAAGATAATCCATCTGACGTACTATTCAATGAATGCATCAATGCCATATTCAACAAAGTATTATCAGGCAACTGATTTTGATTTGAAGCTATAATACTGTTCTCTGGGAGAGCGCACATAGTTAAGATGACAACCAAATTTAAAAAATATTCACTTGTTTTTCATTTCAAGTTATTTTGGTAAATTCTAGATGACAATTGCAGCAAGAGCAAACCAATGTTTTCAGAGATATTGGCATCTGTAAAGAGATTGAAAATAGGAGTTGAAATATATATAAAAACAAATTAAGTTTGTTTAAAATTGATGTTAATTAATGAATAGACAGTTTTAACGCCTGAATAATTTTTTTTTTTTTTAATTCACCCCATAAGTATTTTATATATAACATGGGTGGCCATAGCATAACTCTTATGCAAATAAATTGTAACGCATGAAACACGGTTAAAACTGATTAATGGTCAAAAGCAATTATATTATTTCATATACCATCATCTTCCTTCAAAGACATCAGTTGCAAAGTTATTGTAAAACAAAAATTAATTACCACTCAAAATTTCAATTCTTCAAACAATTTTATAAATATAAATATATATATATATATATATATATATAAATATATATATATATATATATAAATATATATATATATAAATATATATATATATAAATATATATATATATAAATATATAAATATATATATATATATATATACACAAGTATATCTAATTTTTTAATTAGATATACTTGTAGCTGTTTTACAAATATTTTCACTTTAACAGTTAGCCATAGTGTGGCCCATGATTGTTAGAGCAGCTTGTATAAGTTCTAAATACTGATTTTTCACATAAATTGTTTTTTCAAACATTTCTTCTTGAATTGTGGCTTCTAAAAGGTAATGTAGTTAGCTATCCATTGTATTTTACATATTTTTTTTAAGATTCATGGAAAGGGAAAATATATATTAATGGACAATTAAGCTAGAAATTTTCAAAATGCTTTAATGGTTATTTAAAACTGTTCTCAGCCTTTTGTCTCCAAAAAATTTTCTTCTTGGTATTCAGATCATAATACAACTGTCTTGAAGTTAGAATCTAATTAAAAGTTGTTCATTAATTCTTAAAAATAAGTATCAATATTTTTTAAATACTTAAGTTATTAGAAATAACAAATGTGTAACATATATAAAATAAAATGTTTGAAGTACAATACAATACCATTTTTTTTAAAAAATACAAGAGCACTTAAAAAAAAAAAAAATTCTGTGAATGAAATTGGCTAGATTACTTATCTAGATTAGTAAGTAAAACTTAAAGTTGAAAATAACAATTTCTCACAACTTATTTTACAATACTTTATCCCTTAATATATTCATTTACAGTAAATCATTGGAAGCATGCATATAGCTATGCAGGCAAAATATTATAATTTTCTTTTCAAACAGTATGGATTTGTATCAATGAGATTTAAATATTTTTTTCTAGTCAAATTAATTTAGTTGAGTATGTATCAGTTCCTTTACATAAGTTTTTTTTTTTTTTTTTTTTTTTTTTAAGTTTTCATTTTAAATGTGTACTTTACTCCTACAAATTTCTCAAATAAAACCTATATAAAGAACGCTCATAAAAACAGATTTAGAACAGAAGGATTGAGATTTATTCTTTAAGAAAATGATCACTCTTCTCTTATAAGAATCTTTTAATAGAAAAATTATGAACATAAAAATAAGACGTTCATTAATGTTATGCGCATAATATTGTTTAGTCAATCTTCAATTTTCCAAAATTCCTATTATTAAAACTTCAACAAATGTGATTTAAAGTAAAGAAATAAGTAAGAAAAAAAGTAAAGAAATAATTTTATACAAGCCTTAAAGAATAAAAGAATGAATATGAATTACTCCTTATTAAATAAGAATTAAAGTAGAATTGATTTGTGTTCATGTAACTATTGATAGAATAAAGCTTAAAGAAAGAATACAAGTTTAATACTTGAATATGACATATTCCAATAAAAACTAAAGTTATAATGTTATTTTAATAAAAAAATTTGATTCTTATACATATATGAATATAGTTAGCCAACTTAAGTATCATTGGAAAAAGTGAGATTATGCAGAAATCATTTTCTAAACTAAACATTAATTAAAAATTCACTATTAGACAATATAATATATTATACATACAGTTATTATTATTGCAATAAACTTTTGAATAATTAAAACCCATTTTGAATTTAAAATAAATTTCAAATTTCCCAAAAAAAAAAATATTTTTCAAATATCATAAAAATGTTATTTTTTAATGTCATTATTCAATCTCTTCCAAAAATTCAATTAACATAAATGTAATTAAAAACTTTTTGCTACAAATTCAAAACCTGCATTCATTTTAAATGAAGAGCATTTTAAATGCAAGTAACAAAATAAAATAAAAATTTTGATTAAGCTTCATCAGCTTTCAACAGATTTACTTAAAATTATAAAGTAAATAAGTACGGAACTTCCAAATTTATCACTCGTAACTTACATGAATGAACTAGTTTTTAAAATGATAATAAAAGATATCTCGAATATTTAATAAAAAAAACTCGAAATACTTTTACGAAAATAACGTCATAACTGAAATTCTGAAAGTGCTCAACACTTCGATCATTAAGTTACATTACTCAGATGTCAATTGAACGTAATTTATGCTTCGTACAAATATATGGTCAAATTGCTTGATTTATACTAATCAAAATGTATTATATGGTTTTCCGCGTTTGTGATACAGAAAGAATTGCCAAACTCGGACAATGAACATCTACTTTTCCACCATAATACACACAGTGAATGTGTATAAATAAATACATTTGAAAAATACTCAAGAACAGAAAACTTTTGATTTAATTTTCTATAAAAGATTGAATTACCTGTACGTTCGAACTGTCATATTATGCCCCAGCTGACTCAACTTAAATGCAACCAACTTATGTCCTCAATTTCAGAGCATATGAACGCCTTGAAAACCGTAGAGAAGAAACACACATGATACTTCAATCCATTGCGCATCGAAATCAAAATAACACGAAACTTTTTATGTTTACCAATAGGTATAAAAAAATTCGCTATCAAAATTTCAATAATAATAAAATAATTGTATGAAAATTATGTGATTTTTAAATGATTTTTCCTAAATTCATTAGAAGAATATTTTTTAATGAATCAAGAAGTTAATAAAAAAAATTTCAGACATATAGAATGAAGGCTACCACGCTGACATAGTGAGATGAAACTAGTGCTTCTTCATTTTGTGATATGGATTTAATCTTTAATCAGGTGTTTCATTGTTGTTTCTTCTGGCACAAAGATTGTATTATTGAGTTCACTTTTATGAAACATCGGAGATCTACAGAAGAAAAATCACCACATATCGTATTTCTCCCGGAAAAAAAAAGCAAATGACAGAGAATACCGTATGATTCAAATATATGTCGAGAATGCTTTTTCGTCAAAAAAATTTACCCAAAGTTCCAAACCAGTATGTAAGCCAAAATGAAAAAATTCCTATAACGTAGGGTTTTAAGACCATTTTCATAAAGATAACGGGTCGCGAAAAATGCCATTTTATGGCAGTTTATTTAAGGCTGTATGGCGGATAGAACACCTCCTACAATTATTTTATAACGAAAGACAGAGAGAAAAACCCATGAGAGCTTAAAATACCCATGTAGATTTTTAGTGTGTGACTATGAAAAATGCTGGAGGGATGAGAGTCGCACCTTGGATTGACAGGAAAGAACTTGGAAACGATGAAAAGATAATATAATTAATAAACCATCAAGTTTGGTTTTCTGTTCATTCAAGACTCATCTCACAAATAAAGTGAAAGACAAAATATCTAAATGGATGGCGACAGAATACAAAGTCAAAAAGAAAAAAAGTAATTCGAAAAAGAAGATTTAGTAATGATTGTGCAATGGGTAATAGATGCATAATTGGAGATTCCATTTCAAGTGGTAATTCGAGCTTTTAAAGTGCTACATCAATAGCTGCATGAATGTCAGTAGACAATTAAGAGAGGATTAAAAGAGGACATACATTCTAGTATGGAAAGTGACGATCTTATGCATCCAAACATCCCAATGAGTGAAAGGGAATTTGACAAACTTTTCAGAAACTCGAATTCTGAAAAGGACTTTCAAGGATTTATATGACTTTTTAAATTTTGCATAAAGACTGCATTCAAAACATCCAAAACGTAAGTTCAAAGGTTAAAGTAACAATTATTTACAGTATCCTATTATTATTTCTGGTGTATGTTTTTGGTACTTTTCCGTTAGCTGGGCGCAAATATCACTGCGTCAGATTTTTGTTTCGACGACGACTCAATAAATCAGCAATACAAACACTTCCGAAAATAAAACAACTCATTTTCATAAAAAGCGAATAATTCAATTTTAAATTAAATATTTTGTCCATAACTTTAAAAATACACTGGCCTCCCAAAGTTAAGGAACAATCGTTTTTGCGCCTAATTTGCAAATGAATGAATGCAGAAACACTAAATTTGGCGGAGGCATGTGCACAAAACAGTTATGTATTGACTGCAACATAAAAGTTTACGTAAGAAAAACGCATAAAAAATGATTTACAACAACAAAAAAAAAACAATCTCGCTGGAAAAGTCCGTTTTGGAAAATAAAATATCACAGTTTATGTGGTAAAATGTCATAATAACATAACAAAAATGAGTTTTAATAAGGGATATGCCCACTAAGCTTGAATGCATTGGCGGCATCGACTGTCCATGCTGTCAATTAAGTTGTCGGTTACCGAAACGGAAAGAGAAGACCAAACACGGAAAAAAAATTTTGTTCCAGTTCTCCTAAAGACCTTGGAGGAGTACTTAAAGCAGCAACCTGCCTACCAAGATAGTCCCAAAGTTGCTCTATCGGATTCAGGTCTGAAGATTTGAATTTGGCCATTCCATTAGCTCCAGACCAAGACCCTGAAGATATTTCTCAACAACTACAGCTCGGTGAGGTCGTGCATTATCATTCATCAGAATGAAAAATTGTCAATTATTATTACGAGCATATAGGCGGACATATGGATCAAGGATCTCTTCCCGATATCTCTACACAGTTCCTCTCTGGAACACATGCAGGTCAGTGTGACCACCGAGTGAGATCCCCTGCCCAAACCATTATTCCACCACCTTGGTAACTGTGTCTTTCAACAGTGTTGGATTCATGGTATCTGGTGCTTTGTTCCCTCCCAGATCAGCAGACGTACTAAATCACTCTCTAGTGTGAATCTGGATTCGTCTGTAAGGAGTACAGGAGCCCCCATCGCTGTCTGGTTCAGGAAACGTGCTCTCTTGCCCAAGATAAGAAGGCCCTTCTCTGTCGTTCGTTGAGGGGACAAGCACAACTGATCGCCTTTGTATAGAGACCTGAATTGTGAAGACGTCTTTGGACCGTACTAGCGGATATTCTTCTCCCTGATGCTACAGAGTGGTTTGCAACAAGTTGCGGCACAGAAATGCTTCTTCTCCTTCTGGCCGAAAGAGCAATAAAACTGTCTTCTGCAGGTGTTGTAGCTCGCGATCGACCTGGAACATATCTTCCGGACACAGAAGCTTCGGTTTCATATTGATTCCAGAGACGGTGAACCACACTGCGAGACACATTAAGACGCCTAGCAGCATCAGCCTGGGACAACCCCATTTCCATCCACCGACCGCCCGCCAACTTAACGAATCGGACAAACGGCTTCTTTCAGACATTGCCGGGACACCACTGCCCTATTGTCAACGAACCTGCTAACAAAAGTTGTAAATCAACAAAGTTGCATTTTGTAATTACGAAACCTGATATTTGCATATTTTTCTGACTCATAAATACCTGTTCTTTTCTATAAAAAAAAGTGGTAGCAATCGTTTTTGCAAACAGTTCGTTTTTATCATTTATATAAACTATGAATTTTATTGTTACTGTCATTTTTTTTTTATGGTGAGCTTCGAAAAATATGGTGTTATTTAACTTTGGAGGCCAGTGTATAAACTAAAAAAAAAGGTGCTATGTTTAGATTTATCGCTTGCGCTCGGCTAACGGAAAGCACCATTTTTGCGAGATTAGCGAATCTTATATATGCCAACCCCGCAATTTAGCTTTAGAAAAGTTCTAAAAATTCTTTTACTTATACAAAAAATTGCATATCGATGAAGAATTATTCCTGCTCGTATGTAACAGGGTTTATGTATACTTCATAAGCAATAGAAGAATGGAAAATTATGTAGTTAAAATTAAACTTCAAACATACTTGTGAAAGGAGGGAATGGCTGTTGGGAGATTTCTATGAAATATGAAAAAAAAAAGTTCTTTCAGGATCTGAATAATATCAGAATATTTATTCCTTAAAAGAAATGTTTTTTTAAATAAAAGGCTCCCCCTTTCTGCAATTTCTGAAACAACTATCCCATGGAAGAATGAGGTTTGTATGGTCATCTCATTCCATTAAATTTTAAAAATATGTATAGATTTTGGGAATTTCGTGTTGATTTTTTCTTAAAAATGGCTAGTCCATTATTATATGAAATATTTTGTTTCTTTGCTAAAATTTTGTTAAATAATCAATACACTTTTAATATATATATTTTGGCTTTATCTGCTCTTTTTATTACACCATTTTTTTGTTTACTTCTCTCTATTAAATCATTTAGTCATTAATAAAGAATTTATTTTGTTTAAATAACGAGAGTCCATTCTATGACGGTTTTGATAAAAAATCACTCACAGGAAAGTGATTGTATTTGTTTTTAAATGAGTAAGGGAGCTTATAATTTGATTCAAGCCATCATAACATGTATCTAGGTATTATTGTTTGCCAGCAAAATAATGTGGTATTGAAAATATTATATTTATGCGTTTTATATTATCACCTTTTCAACCCCCGGAGCTGTTTGCATCATGATTTCATGAAATTTACAGCATATGCAGTGAGCTCTGCAGTGGAAACTTAGCATGAC
>BPLR01001892.1:0-21894 GCA_021605095.1 Caerostris extrusa
GAGTTGTATGGCGATAGTAGAGAGTGGATGGATTCGGTGGCATCGGTGGAAACGCAGGCAAATTTAAACATTTCTTTGAAAACTAAAGTTATTATTAATTACCTAAAATAATTTTAAGGTAAAATTAAAAGCTAAATTATTGTTCGGCATTCTAAATAAAGAAATTGGTTTTAAAAACAAGTTAATGTTTTTGCAAAAAATTTAAAAAATATCTTACGTAGAAACTTGTTTTGATAGGCGCATCCGTTGGAGGTGAGTTGCTTTAGCGATAGTAGAGTGGATGGATCCGCTGGCATCGCGGAAACGCAGGTAAATTTCATCATTTTTTTGAAAAGATATATTGTAAAAATTAAAGTTGTTATTAATTAAAATAAAAATAGTTTTAATAAAAATGAAAGAAATTATTGTTCAGCATTTTAAATAAAGAAAATGGTTTTAAAAGAAGTTAATATGTTGAAAAATTAAAAAAAATCTTATGTAGAAACTTGTTTTGATAGGCGCATCCGTTGGAGGTGAGTTGTATGGCGATAGTAGGGATATCCGCTGGCACAGAAACGCAGGTAATCCAACAGCCCCTTCAAAAAGATTGGTTATTTCAAAACTATAGTTATTATTAATATCTATAAAATACTTATAATAAGAAATATTAAACTGCATATCCTTAAATAAAGAAATGGTTTTAAATCAAGTTAATATTTTGTAAAAATTTTTAAAAAATCTTATGTATGAACTTGTTTTGATAGGGCGCATCCGTTGAGGTGAGTTGTCTAGCGATAGTAGAGTGGATGGATTCGGTGGCATCGGTGGGAACGTTAGGTAAATTTCATCATTTCTTTGAAAAGACTAAAGTTATTATTAATTACCTAAAATAATTTTAATAAATTAAAGCAATTATTGTTCGCCATTCTAAATAAAGAAAACGTTTTTAAAACAAGTTAATATGTTTTTGAAAATTAAAAAAAATCTTATGTAGAAACTTGTTTTGATAGGCGCATCCGTTGGAGGTTGTATGGCGATAGTAGAGTGGATGGATTCGGTGGCATCGGTGGGAAACGCAGGTAAATTTCATCATTTCTTTGAAAAAACGTATTGAAAAACTAAAGTTGTTATTAATTACCCTAAAATAATTTTAATAAATTAAAAAATTATTGTTCAGCATTCTAAATAAAGAAAATGGTTTTAAAACAAGTTAATGTGTTTTTAAAAAATTAAAAAAATCTTATATAGAAACTTGTTTTGATAGGCGCATCCGTTGGAGGTGAGTTGTATGGTGATACTAGAGCGGATGGATTCGCTGGCATCGGTGGGAAACGCAGGTAAATTTCATCATTTCTTTGAAAAGATATATTGAAAACTAAAGTTGTTATTAATTAAAATAAAATAATTTTAATAAATTAAAAGAAATTATTGTTCAGCATTCTAAATAAAGAAAACGGTTTTAAAACAAGTTAATATGTTTTGAAAAATTAAAAAATCTTATGTAGGAACTTGTTTTTATAGGCGCATCCGTTGGAGGTGAGTTGTATGGCGATAGTAGAGCGGATGGATTTGCAGGCATTGGTGGAAATGCAGGTAAATTTCATCATTTATTTGAAAAGACTAAAGTTATTATTAATTACCTGAAATAATTTTTAATAATTTAAAGCAATTATTGTTCGGCATTCTAAATAAAGAAATGGTTTTAAAACAAGTTAATGTTTTTGTAAAAATTTAAAAAATATGTAGAAACTTGTTTTGATAGGCGCATCCGTTGGAGGTGAGTTGTCTGGCCATAGTAAAGCGGATGGATTTGCTGGCATCGGTGGAAATGCAGGTAAATTTCATCATTTTTTAAAAAAGGCATTTGTAAGTAAATTTGAATAACAAAATTTTGAAAATTCTAAAGTAATATATCTTGAATATTTTCGGACATCTTATGAAGTATTTACAGAGTTTTAAAATAGACTCCATGAAAAATTTCAATCATCTTTTTGCTATCTCAAAATTTAAAAAAAAAATATATTCATAATAATGTAATCGAAATTTACAAGAAAATTAATGTTTTCAAATTTTTGTTTTAAATGTGTACAACGGAAGTGGATCTTCAATAATAAAGCAGATGTATTTGAAAATGAAGATATATTATCTTTACTATAAAACTAATTCAATTTTTAACTATTTTAGTGCCTCCCTTAAACAAGGGGGAAATTGTATGCCAACTTTTTACAAATCTTTTTTAAATAGTAAATGTCGTACAAGCCTTTGTTCAAAAGAGTAACACCCAAATAGTAGCTTTTAATAAACAAATAACATTCTTGCAATTTTTATTAATAATTGCAATTATGTTTGTATAATATATGTTTCAAAATGCAGCAAGCAAGTTTTTTTTATTAAAAATTTATAAAATATTTAAATATTATGAAACATGAATAAAATAAATAATCTGCTTAAGATTTTTATATTTACAAAAAATTTCAGTAAAACCATCATTTATCTTAATTATTTTACCTTAACTTATCATTTGATTATTATCAAATACTTTTTCTTTATAGGGTATTTAAAAATTGGTTTAACCTAAATTACGACTCTCATAATCCTTAAAAAAACTTCAAGAACGAAATAATTTTACATATAAAAAGTTTGTTATTATTTGTATTACGAGAAATTAAAAATATCAATTAGGATTTTGTTTTTAAACCACTTTATATTCAAAGGACTGTTTTAAAAAGTCGTTTCTGCTTAGTCGGGATTGGTGCTGGCATTTCAAATGCCAAAGCAAGTAAATCCATTTTTTCTACCTTTTTGAAAGTTATAGGAGGATGAGATATTTTGGACTTTATCCCAGACGTGATATAGTTCCGATTGGTCTGACACTATTAGATTCTCAATACTTTTTGATGATGACTCATTTTATAACACTCATATGGAATTTGGTAATTATCGAATACACAATGTAATGTATTCTATGAATATTTATTATACAAATATACTAAGGGTACATGTAAATTTCCCTCATGAGTTAAAACATTGAAATGCACAATGCAAATAGGTAAACCATTTTAACGCAAGAGAGCTTTAAAGTTGTGAAGTATACGTTTATATCGATGCCAGATAGATTATTGCATGTTAAAGCATAATTGCAACAAGAAATATTCTAGTTCTTTTGCATTCATTGATTTTGATATTGAAGCTTATACTCTTTCAACACGCTTTCTGCCGAAATTTTCCCTTCCATATGATATGAATATGAGAGATTTCGATTGTCAGGTTTCAAACCAAGTTCTCTTTGTTGATAAGACCAACATGTTAAACCATCAAACCAAATTTATAAATAATTTTATCTTAAATTTTATAAACTGGTTTGCCATAAATGTCTAATGTCAGTATAAACTAGTTTGTCATAAATGTCTAATGTAACTTTGTCAATGAAAATAGTATTAAAATATATTTAAAAATTAAAAATCATTCATGCTAATATTAAAATGAAAATAAGTAGTACTTTTGCATTAGGTAATTTTATCACCTGTGTAAAATAATTTACGGATTTTCAATGGACGATGTGATGTAATGTTGAGAAATCGAACACAATTTAGCTTTGGTTATTATAATAAACAAATGTTTTAATTTTATTGTGAAATGAACCTTTTAAAAACTTTCAGTAAACTTTTTATGCAAGAGAATTTTCATATCCTATAACACTACTACCTATAATGTCCCCTATTCAATTTCCTATAACGCTAGTTCTACAAGGTTCGTATTAACAGCGTTATACGAGAGTCCATTATATCAAACTTTTCCAATGTTTATTTCATTCCCTTTATGACAACTCGATGAACACTCCAACTCCAATCATTCCACTATAATTACAATTCGTTTGACCACCTTAAGCATGAATCACGGAACCAGGAAATGTATAAGGTTATGAGTAATACTTCATTTTGTATATTTCTTAATATCCCATTAAATTATTCAACAAAGACCCGGAACTATATCTGAGAAATATTTTGATTTATTATTACGAAACTTTCTTAGAAATATGTAAATACTTTTGATTTTATTCATTAACTTTCATATTTATTTATAATTTAAATTTTTATTTATTCGATTCATTATGAAAAATACTTTTATTCTGTAAAATAAGCTAATTGCACACCAACAATCTTGGCCAGGCTTAGGAAATATGATAATATTTGCTTTTTTGCAGATAGGAGGGAAGTAGTGAAATTTAGTACGACTGTTGTAGATTTTTGCATGATGAGCAATTGCATTGAGGGTTAGACTCGGTAGAGCTTTATTTGGAATGCTATCAGGTCCTGAAAATTTTGGAATGTTGAGATTCTGGATTAAGTTAATTGTGTCAGATGGAGAAAATAAATATTGTTTTGGTAGTTGTGAGGATTAGCTAGAATAGATGCTATTATTTCTTCAATATGCTCCATTTGCGAGACATTGTCAAATGTTTTCTTGAAAGGAGAGTTCAAGGTTTTCAGAAAAAAGAGTTGGTTTTATCAAAAGATGAGAATATAAGACCCGAGAGGAAATTAAACCCCATTAATTATAAGCCGAGGGATAAAATGTTCGTTTACTTTGAGAGAACTATCTTCTGGATTTAGCCTATTAATTATTCATTCCATCTGTCAATTTTTTAATTTGTGAATCATTTGCTTACTTTCTTTTTTGAAGTTTGTTGGAGGATTGTTTGAACGAAAGAAACCTAAAATAATTTTCAAATTCGGCTTTTTGTTGAGTACTGATTTCTTCAGATTTCCTAGCAAGGTTAATAGCAGAAGTAATAACATAGTTGAATTTATCAATTATTTTGTCAATATCTTGAATATTCAGAAATAGTTAGATTGCCATGTAAGCTTTGAGAGAGAATTTTAGTGCAAATACTCCCAACACTCCCCGCCAAATACTCCCATACTAGTCCAGGAATGATAATTTTAAGTTGTTTTTTTTTAGGCAGCTCAAATATGTGGCTTTTAAGATTCAGGTGGTCAATTCGCATGCGTATAGATCTGAAGTCATCTGGTGAGGCAAGTAAAATAAAAAGTTGAAAACACCATACAGGGTCGATCTGTAAAAACCTATTTTAAATTTTTAAACAGATCTGAGAGCCGGTTAATATAAAAATTACTAAAGTAAACTTAATCTTAATATCATATGGTATATGCGACACGATTTGCTAATGTTCCAGTTTGCGTTCCAGGAGGTTCTGCTGAGGCAGGAATAGTAGGTGCACTAAGCAATGAACATTCCAATGAGGACCGATCAGTAAGACATTATTTAAATTTTGAAACAGTTCCGAAAAGCTACAAACTATAAAAATTATTAAAATATATTTAGTCTTAATATGACATGGTATGTGGCATACCATCTGTTAATGTTCCCATTTGCGTTCCAGGTGGTTCTGCAGAGGCAGGAATAGCTGGTGGACTAAGCAGGGAACATTACCTTGAAGGATCGATCAGTAAGCAATTATTCCTTTTATCTAAACAGTTCGGAAAGACAGAAAATTATAATAATTATTAAAATACATTTAAACTTAATATGAAGTGGTGTATGAGATACGATCTGTTAATGTCCCCATTTACCTTCCAGGTGGTTCTGCAGACGTAGGAATAGCTGGTGGGCTAAACAGTGAACAATCCCATGAGGATCGATCAGTAAGAAATTATTTCATTTTATTTAAACAGTTCAGAAAGTCAGCAAATTATAAAAATTATTAAAATATATTTAATCTTAATATGAAGTGGTGTATGAGATATGATCTGTTAATGTTCTCATTTGCCTTCCAGGTGGTTCTGCAGACGTAGGAATAGATGGTGGACTAAGCAGTGAACAATCCCGTGAGGGATCGATCAGTAAGAAATTATTTCATTTTATTTAAACAGTTCAGAAAGTCAGCAAATTGTAAAAATTATGAAAATATATTTAATCTTAATATGAAGTGGTGTATGAGATATGATCTGTTAATGTTCCCTTTTGCCTTCCAGGTGGTTCTGCAGACGTAGGAATAGATGGTGGACTAAGCAGTGAACAATCCCGTGAGGATCGATCAGTAAGAAATTATTTCATTTTATTTAAACAGTTCAGAAAGTCAGCAAATTATAAAAATTAATAAAATATATTTAATCTTAATATGAAGTGGTGTATGAGATATGATCTGTTAATGTTCCTATTTGCCTTCCAGGTGGTTCTGCAAACGTAGGAATAGATGGTGGACTAAGCAGTAAACAATACGATGAAGGATCGATCAGTAAAAATTTATTTCATTTTATTTAAATAGTTCGGAAAGTCAGCAAATTATAAAAATTACTAAAATATGTTTAATCTTAATATGAAGTGGTGTATGAGATACGATCTGTTAATGTTCCCATTTGTGTTCCAGGTGGTTCTGCAGAGGTAGGAATAGCTGGTGGGCTAAGCAGTGAACAATCCCATGAGGGATCGATCAGTACGAAATTATTTCATTTTATTTAAACAGTTCAGAAAGTCAGAAAATTATTAAAATATAATTATTCTTAATATGAAGTGGTGTATGAGATATGATCTGTTAATGTTCCCATTTGCCTTCCAGGTGGTTCTGCAGACGTAGGAATAGATGGTGGACTAAGCAGTGAACAATCCCGTGAGGGATCGATCAGTAAGAAATTATTTCATTTTATTTAAACAGTTCAGAAAGTCAGCAAATTATAAAAATTAATAAAATATATTTAATCTTAATATGAAGTGGTGTATGAGATATGATCTGTTAATGTTCCTATTTGCCTTCCAGGTGGTTCTGCAAACGTAGGAATAGATGGAGGACTAAGCAGTAAACAATACGATGAAGGATCGATCAGTAAAAATTTATTTCATTTTATTTAAATAGTTCGGAAAGTCAGCAAATTATAAAAATTACTAAAATATGTTTAATCTTAATATGAAGTGGTGTATGAGATACGATCTGTTAATGTTCCCATTTGTGTTCCAGGTGGTTCTGCAGAGGTAGGAATAGCTGGTGGGCTAAGCAGTGAACAATCCCATGAGGGATCGATCAGTAAGAAATTATTTCATTTTATTTAAACAGTTCAGAAAGTCAGAAAATTATTAAAATATAATTATTCTTAATATGAAGTGGTGTATGAGATATGATCTGTTAATGTTCCCATTTGCCTTCCAGGTGGTTCTGCAGACGTAGGAATAGAGGGTGGACTAAGCAGTGAACAATCCCGTGAGGGATCGATCAGTAAGAAATTATTTCATTTTATTTAAACAGTTCAGAAAGTCAGCAAATTATAAAAAGTATTAAAATATAGTTAATCTTAATATGAAGTGATGTATGAGATATGATCTGTTAATGTTCCCATTTTGTGTTCCAGGTGGTTCTGCAGAGGCAGGAATAGCTGGTGGACTAAGCAGTGAACAATCCCATGAGGGATCGATCAGTAAGAAATTATTTCATTTTATTTAAACAGTTCAGAAAGTCAGCAAATTACAAAAAGTATTAAAAATATATTTAATCTTAATATGAAATGATGTATGAGATATGATCTGTTAATGTTCCCATTTGTGTTCCAGGTGGTTCTGCAGAGGCAGGAATAGCTGGTGGACTAAGCAGTGAACAATCCCATGAGGGATCGATCAGTAAGAAATTATTCATTTTATTTAAACAGTTCAGAAAGTCAGCAAATTAAAAAAAAAAAATATTTTCATTTTAATTAAACAGTTCGGAAAGTCAGCAAATTATTAAAATTACTAAAATATGTTTAATCTTAATATGAAGTGGTGTATGAGATACGATCTGTTAATGTTCCCATTTGTGTTCCAGGTGGTTCTGCAGAGGTAGGAATAGCTGGTGGGCTAAGCAGTGAACAATCCCATGAGGGATCGATCAGTAAGAAATTATTTCATTTTATTTAAACAGTTCAGAAAGTCAGCAAGAAAATTATTAAAATATAATTATTCTTAATATGAAGTGGTGTATGAGATATGATCTGTTAATGTTCCCATTTGCCTTCCAGGTGGTTCTGCAGACGTAGGAATAGAGGGTGGACTAAGCAGTGAACAATCCCTGGTGGTGAGGGATCGATCAGTAAGAAATTATTTCATTTTATTTAAACAGTTCAGAAAGTCAGCAAATTATAAAAAGTATTAAAATATATTTAATCTTAATATGAAGTGATGTATGAGATATGATCTGTTAATGTTCCCATTTGTGTTCCAGGTGGTTCTGCAGAGGCAGGAATAGCTGGTGGACTAAGCAGTGAACAATCCCATGAGGGATCGATCAGTAAGAAATTATTTCATTTTATTTAAACAGTTCAGAAAGTCAGCAAATTAAAAAAAAGTATTAAAAATATATTTAATCTTAATATGAAGTTATGTATGAGATATGATCTGTTAATGTTCCCATTTGTGTTCCAGGTGGTTCTGCAGAGGCAGGAATAGCTGGTGGACTAAGCAGTGAACAATCCCATTTGTTTCATTTTATTTGAAAGGGATCGATCAGTAAGAAATTATTTCATTTATTTAATTACTTCATTTATTTAAACAGTTCAGAAAGTCAGCAAATTATAAAAAGTATTAAAATATATTTAATCTTAATATGAAGTTATGTATGAGATATGATCTGTTAATGTTCCCATTTGTGTTCCAGGTGGTTCTGCAGAGGCAGGAATAGCTGGTGGACTCGGCAGTGAACAATCCCATGAGGGATCGATCAGTAAGAAATTATTCATTTTATTTAAACAGTTCAGAAAGTCAGCAAATTAAAAAAATATTTTCATTTTAATTAAACAGTTCGGAAAGTCAGCAAATTATTAAAATTACTAAAATATGTTTAATCTTAATATGAAGTGGTGTATGAGATACGATCTGTTAATGTTCCCATTTGTGTTCCAGGTGGTTCTGCAGAGGTAGGAATGGCTGGTGGGCTAAGCAGTGAACAATCCCATGAGGGATCGATCAGTAAGAATTTGTTTCATTTTATTTAAACAGTTCGGAAAGCAGCAAATTATAAGAATTATAAGAATATATTTAATCTTAATATGAGATGTTATAAGGGATACGATCTGTTAATGTTCCCATTTGCGTTCCAGTTGGTTCTGCAGAGGCAGGAATACCTGGTGGGCTAAGCAATGAATATTACCATGTAGCATCGATCGGTAAGAAAATATTAAAAAATCTTTTAAATGCTTCGATGTTATTTCACAAAAAAATTTCTGAAATTTCTTCTATTTACTGCTGTGGGGACTCATTAACAGATGGAAAAGGGAGGTGGGAAATCATTAGTAATTATTATTGAAATAAATTATTACAGGTTTATTATGAGGATTAATTTTTTAAACTATTTTAATATTGTTTTAAATATGTTTCAGAGACAATATTTAAATATAATGAAAATAGTTGGTCTTATAAAATGAGTTGTTGGTATATATTTCCCCTCCGTAACTCGAAAAAAAAATTGCACCATTGTATGTCGAACATTAGCAGTGTTTGATTTTACAATCTTTTTACAACCTTTACAACTCAATCATTTGAAACTAATTACCTCTATAGTTCGAAAAAATAAATTACCGACTTTAAAGATTTGCCGACAATGCACGTTATTGTTTCTTAGTAAACAATGTGTGAGTATATAGTAAATAGAATAACCAGTTCTATGAAATAGCAACTAGGAAAAAAAGAATTTTTCTGCTCTTTATAGCTTAGATCAGGGGTCTCCAAACTACGGCCTGCGGGCCAAATCCGGCCCGCCAGTGTCCTCAATCCGGCCCGCGACAGCGAATAGCATATTGTTGCTATAATAAGTTGGATGAAAAACACAGAATGATAATAACTCGATTTTATTTACTTGCTAGGTATAGCTTAATGGCAAGCATAATAAGCAGAAAATTTAGCTTAAGCATAACATCTAACAAATAATTGAAATGAATCCCACTAACATTATAAACTAGTGAACATCCCGCGGTTACCCTCGCTAGTTTATGTTGGAGTAAAGAGAATCGCATACGTATGTATATCGATGTTTTGAATGTATATATCCTGAATCAAACATGATTTTTATCCTGGGCCCTCAGGAACGGAAATTAATTAGCTTATCCCTCAAAAACGGAAAAGCTAAATTAACGCGAATAAAACCGTGGGGTATCCACTTGTAAAAATACTAATGAGATTTATGTAATTGTAATTTTTCACTGACAATAGGGGATCAATTTCACTTGTATCAATTATTAAAAGAGATTTAAGATGCTCATCGGTTAACTTAGATCTATAAACATTCTTTGTGTACTTCATTTTGGAGAATGAAGCGAATTTAGCAAGCGTATGCTGCTCGCTCAGAGCGCGTACTCGGCGACTAGTCTAGAAATTATAGATAATGGCAGAAAAATTAAAACGGTTTTGGCCCTCGGTACTTACTGGAGTAAACATTAAGGCCCTAAGGCTGGGAAGTTTGGACACCCCTGGCTTAGATAATGCTATAGATAGAGAACGATCGAATTGTGTAAAGCAGAAAAAAATAATAATAAATAAATAATAATAACTGACTTTTTTTTTAATACATAATATTTTTAATTTTAAGGTTTTTTCGAATTATTTTAAGTTTTTATTGTAGTACATAATAAAATTTTATTTGGCAAATAAACACAGTTTTATTTATTTTACCTCTCTAACTCAAAATTAAATATCTACAATCTAAACCTAAACCTCCACAAGTCGAATATTTCCTTACAAAATCCGTGTAAGTCGAAATCCTCCGTAGGTCGAAAATTCTATAACTCGCATTATTTGGCATCTCCCTTGAAGTTCGATTTTACAGAGTTTCTACTGTATATATATATATATATATATATATATATATATATATATTAAATAGAATAAAATACATTATATAGAATAAAACAATAATATAATAAGTATAGAAAATAAAAACATTAAAATATTTCATATTAACTACGTAATTTCTCCTTACCAACCCAATTGGGTTGGTAAGGAGGAATTATGTAGTTAATATATTACCAACTTCAACAGCGTATTATTTTGCATTGCCTTAATATTTTAATGTTCTCTTGTTGAAAAGCTAAATTTTTCTGATATATATTTTTAGGTTCTACTTTGAGTGTTTGTATAGTAAATTTGTGATTATTTCTATTTACCTAAACTTATTTGCTACTATTTTATTAAGTGACCTAACTGTAATTTGTAACTAATATTTATTTTTCGGTGCAGACGAAGATGGCGTGATTAGTGGAATAGATAACGAAAAAAATAACAGGTGGACTAATTGAGGCAAGTTATTTTACTTTTTACAAATGTATCACACTGTTTTCGAGTCTGTTATCCTTTTTACTTCAAAATATGTGAATATGTGTTAATTGAAATTATATTTGAAAATTTTTATCCAATAACATTAGATGCTGCTATGAGGGAGGAAATCATAAAGGAAATAGAACAGGAGGATTATTTGGAGGAAAGCTTTTAATATTTTATAAATTCAGAGAACAGTTTCAAATTTTATAAACTAGTTTAAAGTTTCATATTACTTCAATATATATCAACTATTTGATTGAAAATATTATATTTGAAAATTATATTTGAAAATTTTTATCCAATAACATTAGATGCTGCTATGAGGGAGGAAATCATAAAGGGAAATAGAACAGGAGGATTATTTGGAGGAAAGCTTTTTAATATTTTATAAACCAGAGAACAGTTTCAAATTTTATAAACTAGTTTAAAGTTTCATATTACTTCAATATATATCAACTATTTGATTGAAAATATTTTCCGTTACATATTAGGTGCTTCTGCGGGATGGAAAATAGTTAGTGGAAAGCAAGAAGGTCGAATATTGGAAGGTGGAGCAGAACTGGTGGAAGGCAAGCGTTTTTATTCCCTCTTCAATACTTGACACAGCTTATAAATTATATAGCTATTTCCTTCAAGTATGCTATACATATATATATTATTGAAATGTGATCTCCGTAACGAAATATCATAAATAGCGTTGTAATGGTACCTACAATATGATAATCACTGGCGCTAGACAGACTAAGTAGAAAAGTGAAAACAACCAATAAGGGACGGAGAAGCAACAGAAAGCAAGCATTTTATTCTATTTTACAAATTTGCTACGTGATCTCTTTCATATAGGATGACACTTTTCATGACAGATTTTGGATAACACTGCAGCTCGTACCATGCAAGAGGAATCTGTTGAACCTGACGTCTGATGACATCATTCAAATCAGATGCAGTTTGCGGATTAAAAGCATGCATTTTGGATTTCAGGTATCCCCTTAGACACAAATCTAATAGAAGATCTGGGGAGCTTGGCGCCAAGGAAAAGTGAAATTGGGAGCTATTTCTCTTACCAAACTACAATGTTGAAATATTTAACATCGTAATCGGAAATCGTCATCTTGCATCCACACAACGTCAGATAGAGCATTTCAATGTGGGATACTTGACATGGTACGTGTTTCAGATCCTCTGACACATGCAAAAATGCTATTCTATGTAAAGGTGACATGAAAATTGTGAAACACATTACAATGTTTTGCTTTTTGTTATTTCTCTGACCATATTGGCTGATTTCTCTTTTCTTCTTTGTCCGTCTAGCGCCTGCAATTTTCATGCCGCTGGTACAGTTTTTACGCTATTTGGGTTTTTCGCTACGGACATCGCATTCCATTGAAAAAAAAAATAGGTATTGTCATTTGAAATTTTCGAAATTTCAACACTGTAACCGTAACTATTAGAGTTTAACTGTTTTTTTTTTTATGATTCTTGAAAGTCTTAATGTACCTGAAACAAAAATTTTGTTCAGTTGCTGTGAATGGTATGACATCTAGCAGTTAATATATCGGGAAAGTTTTTTTATAATCACCTTGTACGTTTCATAACAATATTAAGAAAGGGAATACTTTTTTTTTTTTTTTTTTTTTTTTTTTAAGTTTCTTTTATAAATTATATGTCATTATTTTACTGTACAGTAAAAAATTACTATTTTATAATTCAGAGGAGTCTCTGGAGTTAATCATATCCCCCTAAAGAGAAAGAATGAATTTTTATATATATGCATTGCATAAAAGCAATAAAAATTATTTATTTACTGTAACATCTGTTAAGAATTTATTGGATATTTTATATATTTTAACATATTTCTTTAAATAACGAATATTTTTAAATATAATTAATTCAAAATATTATTTCTCTAAAACATACCACCAAAAACATAAATTAGAGACTAATCACATCCATTGAATTTGTTGCATTGCTAAAAGATTTTGCGGGAGTATTGCATGAAAGTAATTATTAAACTTTATAACATCTTTTCATCTTGAATAATATATATTTACAAAATATAACTAAATAATTTTATTTAAATAATAATTTCAAGGAAAAAATTAAAGACGATTAGTAAACTGTCTTTTGGATAATTTAAACGTGTTTGCTATATAACTAGCATATGTTCTTCTCCACTTTTTTAAAAGTATTAGCTCATCAATACTCTGATTATGAAGGATTGCAGTATACAGTATTAAATATGAAGCTTTTTATAAAAAAAATCAATTATTTTTAAAATATTCATAAGAAAGAAAGAATTTTTAGAAAATATCTCTAAAATTGTGTTTTCAAGTACAAAGACAGCACATATGTTCGGGCAAATTAGTAAACATTTAACAAAAATTACATTTTTGTACTAATTTTTAATCATGTTGTGCACCACTTAAGTAATGCTGTAAAGATGTAAGTCTTCTCCAAATCTTCTCCAAGTCATGTGTTCTCCAAACCAAGTATAGCCAACAGGGAAGAGTTCAAAGTTGATACATCCTCCTTTCAAGGACATTAGACTTTGACTTTGCACCTTTTCTTTTCGCCCGTTAGACTTTGGAACTGATAATGGAGAAGGGAGAAAGAGAAAAGAGAGTGTGCGATGTGGAATAAGGAGATACAGAGAGTAAGGAGGGTAAAAAGGTCGAGAAAAAGTTCCGGGCAGTATGGAGGGTACAAAAACGAATTGACTTAAACGAACTGCTTTTAAGATTTTTTTTTTTATTTGATACGTAATTGTGTTTCGTGTTGCAGTTGTGCAGTGCTGTCTTAGCAAATTTTAATAAATATGGCAGCTAAACATCGCTTATTTATTTTAAGAAATAATTTAGTCTACCCATGAACAACACTGAATTAAGACCACACGAATATTCGGCTCTAACTTTACTAATACTTTTTTATTGTAGTAGCCTTAGGTGTTGGATTAATTAGAGGACTTGGAATTATAGAAATTAATTAATGAAAGATTGCTGACTGAAAACTAGTTCAGTAAATATATTTCAAGTTATAAAATTTATTACTTCAAACTTTTATATCATAGATAATTATCTAAGAACTAATGTAACCTGGATTCAATATGTTTTTTTTTATTACTGAAGGTGCTGCTGGATTATTAGATAGCGTACCAAGCGGAAGTGAATACTGGGTGGAAGGCAGGTCTTTATAATAATTTCAAATTATAATTACAAATTACAAATTGCTTTCATTTTACTTTTGTTAAATTTTATATGTATCATGTAAGCAAAGTGCAATCTTAAAACTCCTCTGATATACTAGGTGATTATAATTAACGTCTCACTTTCAAAATGCTGTAAAAAAAAAAGAACCACTCTTCACGATGAGTTCAAATTTGAACTGAAGATACTTGAAGAAGGATGAAACGGTACGGCATCAAAAAGAAATTCCAAAGTGTATTAATAGATGGCGCTGTAAGCGGCATGACGAAAGTGAATTCGGCTGCCCCAATAATATTTTGAATTGAAATTACACCGTATTTGGCATGAGTTGCACAATAAACCAACTGTAATATTTAATGTGCTTGATTGCTTCGATTTTTTTGCGGAAAAAATTAATTCCAAATCATTCAACAGTTGTGACAATGTTAGTGGAAAGCCCATCCACCATGGCAAGGTCATACCAAATTGGATGGAAGAAATCGATGGAACTTTTTTATGTGAAAGCGTCCCCTCCTTCCCCATTCAAGTATCAAATTTGAACTCATTGAGACAAGTGGTTCTTTTTTACGGCATTTTGAAAGTGGGACTTTAATTATAATCACCCTTGTATATTCTAAATTCTGCTGTTGATGGCATTAAATAGTAAAGCTATTAGTATTCTGCTGTTGATGGCATAAATAATTAAATGAAAGTAGTTTAAATTTACATAAAAAAATTAAAAAAATTTATAAAATAAGTTTTTATTTAAAATGTATAAAATAACATATTTATTAAAACAAGAAAATAATTTAACATATGTTTAGTGGAAACAGGATATTAGATAACTAGCTTTAAAAGTTCTTTTACAATTTTATATCACGAATAATAAATGCATGATATGGTCGTTTTATTCTCTATATCTAAAACATTATAATTTTCCTAGGTACAATAACTGCCTTTTTCCAAAGCTGTGGGAAATGAATTTTAAAAAGTGCATTTATAATGTCTGTAAGATAGAAAATGAATTTAATTGGAAGATTTTTAAGCATTGTCACCGAAGTCAAGCATCATTGGGCGCGGTCAGTACTTGGGTGGGTGACCACCTGGGAACACAACGCTCCGTTGGCATTCACAAATTTGGGACCTGAATGGCCGAGTGTGTAGCGCTCTGGCCCCTCGATGCCAGAGGTTTCCGGGTTCGAATCCTGGCGGTGCCATGAATGTTTGAAGTGGTTCGAATCCACTTTAAGCCGTAGATCCCGGTCTCCTATGACTGTAAGAGCGTCACGGAGCCAAAGTCAGACTTCTACCTACGGGTGCTCCATCACAACAGAAGCTGCTTCCTTCCCCTTCAATCATGAGTACGTATGGGCTCGTGGGCTTGGTCAGCCAAGTGGGATAAGAAACAACAAACAACATAATTTTTTCTGTGAATTTATTTTTTTTTCTTATTTGCTGCATATCCAAATATTACTAAAAAGTTCTAATTAAATCTTGTTCAATTAAGTTTAAAGCGTAATTTTATCATATTATAACAATGTATCACATATTTCTATAATAAAATATTATATGGCTTTAGTTTATTTAAAAGTGAAAAAAATATTTATATTTTCTAACTTGTTTTATAGTGTCATCTATGTACCTTTTTCATGCACTTGTTTTTAAATTGAAATATTATGAAATAGAATAAGCATTAAAAAAGATATTAAAGAAAAATGAATTAAATTTTTACGACATTTGAAAAGGAAAGACGATTTTAAATTGACAGACTTATTTGTCAATAACTTACTTTTTAAAACAATGAAATATTTAGTAATGAACTTTTAGTTTGATTAACTCTAAAAGCGTGTTTTTTATTTTTTAAAAACTATAATTTTTTTTTAAAGCATAATCATTTTCATTATACTTTATAATGATTGTAAGTAATTCTGGAAAAAAAATTGTTTCTAATTTAATATCATAAAAGCTATGTATATTTCCAGGGTACAATTTAAAAATTTTTCTTTTAAAACCACAAGAAACAAATCATCTTTTACTTAAAAAAATCGCAGGAAAATTGGAAGATATTGTAAAAGTATGCATGTAAAATAACTTTCATTGTTAGAAACTTAATTTTTTTTTTTAAATTAAGCACTGAATTCAATCCTTTAATTTCAAAAGGCAAATTAGAAATTTATTAAAATCATATTTTTCTCTAAAATTATTGTAAGAAAAACATTTAAACTATTCATCACAACAACTAAAATTATAAAAATCAAAAGAAATTTTATTTATCTATGTTTTCAAATCAGAAATATTATATTGCTATATAATTAACAAAGAAATCTTGGTACCAAACATGAATGAAACAATTAAAAATATGTAACAAATAGTAATTAATGAATATACACTCATGTCCATAAATTAAGGATAATGAAGTTTAGGCAAAGAAAGAGACAGAAGCAAAACAAATTTGACTTATTTGTAAAGTCTATTTATTAAACAAAAGGTAAACAGCAAAAAGATGCTATATGTTTGACATAATTAATAAAATTGCGATTTTTACTCCCTGGAGCAAATTTCAAAAAAGAACCTATTTACAAAAAAAATATATAACATGGTTGGTATGATGGTTAATATGGAGTATGTCTCCCGGACGATGCAATACAGGCCTTACAACGCCTAGGCATGCTGAGTATCAAATTATCAATCTGATCTTGGGGAATATTACACCACTCATCAAGCAATGCCCTCCGAAGTTCCGGTTGACAGGTGGGAGGGGGTGACGGGCTGCAATTGTCGGCCAAGTATATCCCACACATGCTCTATTGATTCAAGTCCGGTGAGTATGCTGGCCAATCCATTCGGGTGATATCCTCCAATTGAAGGCATTCGTCTACAATGTTTGCACTGTGAGGACGGGCGTTGTCATCCATAAACAGAAATTCGGCACCCATGGTGCCCCCGAAACAAACGTACATGTTGTTCCAGAATGACATCCCGATAGATGTGGCCTGTCATCGTTACACTCTGAACATGCAGGTCAGTTCTGGAACCAAGAATAATTCCTCCCCAAACGAGCCATCCTGCACCACCGTAACGGTGGAACAATGGTGAGTCAATGGTGTTCTCTTGGTGGTAACGGGTACCTGGCGCACTCCATATGAAAGTCCGGCGAGAATCAGACTGCAAACTAAACCTGGACTCGTCGGAAAACATCACACAAGACCACTGTTGCGGTGTCCACAATGCATGCTCCCTACACCAGGTTAATCGCAGGCGACAGTGAGTTGCGGTAAGTGGAAACATCTGACAGGCCTACGAGCATATAGACCAATGTGCCCTAAGCGTCTGTACACGGTCTGCCTTGAAACTGTCGTACCGGTAGCTGAAGAAAGCTGACGAGACAGGTCTGATGCTGTGCTCCGTCTGTTTCTTTTGGCAGTAACTGCTAAATACCGGTCCTTATTCGGCATTGTAACTCGGGGGCGACCTGTGCTGTAACATCTACTCACATTACCATCATCTTGGAATCGTTGCCAAAGCCTGGAGATGACACTCTGGGCAATTCCAAGTTCCTCGGATACTTCCAGATGGGTACGTCCACATTCCAGTCGTCCGATAATTCTACCACGTAAAAAATCATCCAAATGCTTCCTTTGTGCCATAACTGTGCGGTTATTGTACTGAAAGGCTTTTTAAAGCTCTCGTGAACAATTTTACTTCTTTGCCACCATTCCTTATATACCCCTCTCTTACACTCGTCATTGTGACGTACTATCTGCGCGATCTGGTGGTTTCCTGTAATTTGCATATTCTTCTTCAAGATGTGTGTGATAATTCTACAGGTGAAATTTTTATTTAGAGTTCAATTTCTGTGTGATTCTGATTATCCTTAATTTATGGACATGAGTGTATTACAATAATTTCTAAAATTCTAATATCTTGTTTCTGTTATAAATGCAATTAAAGTACATACAAATCTTTAAAAATGTAATTTTACATCTCGCTTAATGCTTAGGAAATTAAATTTTAATTTTTTTATATAATATACCAAAGGAATTCTATGGAATTTACGGAAAATGAGATTTATCTTCTATTTCAAACTTAATGTAATATTCGTATCCAATATTGTAGAAGCATTTAAAAATAATATCTATAAAAGCAATTATTTAAGACATTAAAATATTGTGATTTGAAAAACCTAGGGCACAGTTTTTATTAGAACGATAAAGAAGCAAAACAAGTTAAATAAAAGCTTATAATAAAAAAATAAATGAATTCCAAAGAGTGTAAATTTTATTATGAGTTTACAAAATCAATATGTTGGGGCATAATACTTGGGATAACAAACGAAAATAGAATAAGTGGATTAATAGAATTGAAAATTTTAAATATTTTTAAAATTCATAAACGTGTTTGCAAGTTTTTTTAAATTTTTCTTTAGAGTTTCCATTGTTTATATTATAATATTCAGAAACAATATATTCCAAACTTCGCCTGAAAATAAAAATGTCTGTTAATTTCTAGATACTTCAGTAAATGATGAAATCGATGATGAAGAAACAAATGAAAATGAGGAAGAAGGTTTGAAAACAAGCTTTTTTAATAATATTAAACATATGTCCAAATTTGCTAATTTAAAAATACATTCTTTTAAATTTTAATAATTTTTATTGCAATATACATGAATTATGCAATTCAAACATTTTCTGAAAAATTTTATCTATTACTGTCTAGAGGCTTCTACAAGTGGTGATATTGCGAGAAAAGTAGCAAGTGAAAAGCAGAAGAAAGGTTTGGAAACAAGCTTTTTTTCTAATTTCTAAATACATGGTCGAATTTGTTAATTTAAAATATATTCTTTTTTTTAATTTTATGATATATTGTACATGTACTATGTAATTGAAACTTTATCTGACAAACTGCTTCTGTAATTTTTCTCCTGTCAGTGGCAAAAATTGAGGGAAGAGTAAAAAGTGAATACGCCAAAAGAGGTTTGGAAGCAAGCTATTTTAAGAGTTTCTAAATACTTTTGGCCGAATATTCAAGCTTAAAAATATATTTATTTAAATTTTCATCATTTGTATTGTGATATATAAGTTAAAGTTGAGCAAGTTACAGAGATGATCTGAAATGCAAGTTGGTCATGTGATTATAGAAGGAAAAACGGTGTATTATCCAAGTTTGTCACCAGAATTTCGAGAAGTTTTAAGTTTCAGAATACCCATGTGGATTAAAAGAGGCCTGGACGACGAAGACAATTCCGCCAATTGGACAATTTTACGAGGTGTCAAACTGTAGACTTACAAACTGCAGGTTGGTCTTACAGTCCTATAGCTGTTGAAACGCCCTTAGATTATTTATTGTGCATATAATTTGAATCAGGTAGATCAATGAATGGAATCTGAATCAGTCGTCCTAAGTCAAATCTTCACATCGTCGTACAACCGAACTCATGGATAAATGCAACTTAAGGAAAACAGTAGCCTCATAATCATTCACCATTCGACGTTCTGCGGAATGTGCAGGGAACTTCGCTGCTCTAGTATCTGGGAGAACAGTTTCATGCCAATTGGCTACGAACCTTCAGCCCACCTGGTACATGAACTGTATAATTAAAAATTACCTGAATTTTTTTTTCTAGATTCTTCAAGGGCCAAATTATAGAAAAATAGGAAGTGCAAATGTAATAGAAGGTTTGGAAGCAAGCTTGCTTAATATTTTCTAAATTCATGGCCGAGTTTGAAAATTAATATCAATGACTATTCTTGAGATTTTTAAATAGGTCAAATATTTAGATTTTATCTAAATGTTTGACCTATTTGGTAAATTTAAAAAACTGTTATATATTTATTATTATATAACTTATTATTTTTTTTTTTTGTTATAAATCGTATATATCATAATATGTACGTAATATCATTTACTTCTAAGTGCTTTTTTTTGGTAGTAGAAAAGGATAGAAAGACGAAAGTTTTATGAAGCAAGCTTTTATAATATTTTTAAATAAATAGAATATGGAAATAAAAAATACCTTGAATTTATATTCTTATACATGTAAACAATGTAACCGAAATTTTATCTGAAAATTTTTCTCTATTAACTACTAGATGCTTATAAGGAAACATATAGTTGGTAGACTAAATGTTTGAATGAAGTGCGAGGTTTAATTATAAGCAAATTGCTTAAAATTTTCAAATACATTAACATGAAAGTTTATACAAAACCTTATTCATTCAAGATTTATCACTGATAAAATCTTGAATGAATAAATGCTTTGTAATAATTATTTTGAAATGGAATTTCTAAACTATTATCAAGATTTTTAATAAACGAAACAGAACTAAAAACTATAGTGAACCAGAATTAAACTAGTGAAAACCAGAGTTAATATGCATATGAAATCTTAAACCCTTGATATCTGTATTCATAAGACATCAACATCATATACAAGAACGGGTGTAATTGAAATTTGAATGAAAACACCACCATTTTTCTATGTACACGTGGAGAAATATATTGTAAAGTAACAAATGGAAGTGGAAAAGGCGGGAAGTAGTTCCAGGCAAAGTCTTTTTTAAAATTTTCATAAATGTCAAATGCAAGTTTCCCAAATATTAGAAAATATACTATTAAACAAATTTGTTCAATAAAGAATTCAGCCACGTGAAATTGTATTTGCATTTGAATAGAATTTGCATTTTCTTTAATCAGCGATAAATATTGCTGTGTTGAACTGGTAAAAAAATGGCATTGAAAATAACACTGAAAAATTGTAATATTTTTTTATGCAAAATGGTAAAATTTTCGTGTGTACTGAGATTCACATTGAAATTTGGACGTATAGACCATATTCATGGTCATGTATTATATCCACTCATAATGATATGTGCCAGAAAGGATAGCATTGGCCTTTTAAATATTTAGCTTTGGCCAATAAAAGTCAAAGAAGCCCAAAATCCTATATATTTAATAGAATGGTCTTATGTGACATGATTCTCAGAGATTATTGTGTAATCTGTACACACATGGTTTAGGAATACTAGTGTCGTCTGTGCTCATTCCATCATTTGACACTAACTGATTATCGCAAATGTGTGTTAGGAATATTGTTTACTAACAAAAGATTTAAGTTTTGCTGATTCTCGGGTCTATCTTTAACATCATTACATATTTCATTATAAAATAAAATAAATCAACATTGCTCCATTAGGGAAATACAGTCGTAAAAAAGTGACTACTTTGAATGAGGGAGTAAAGCACATGAATTAATGGGAAAATACAGCTATTAATACTAGGAAAATATGCATCAATAAATACTTTATTAATAAAATATTTATAAAAATCAACAATCAATAAAATATTCAAAAACAATGCAGGAGTATTTAATTTCTTCATTTACGATTATTTTTAACAATGAAATATTGCAATTGTTGCCTCAGTACAGAGTTTCTGT